>JACJVH010000181.1:0-108568 GCA_028654395.1 Scutellaria barbata
ACTGGACTCCCTGTACTGGCCGAGACAGTAGTACAGCAAGCAACCACCCTTGCAAAAGCTGCTGAGGAATCGAGAAGGGTGGACACTGAAATTCTTGCAGCAGTGGAGCTTTCAGTGCTGGATATAGTGGAAGCTGCAGAAAACCAACTAGAGCTGCAAGAACCTATTCTTGCAGCAGAAGCTGTCCAGGTTATAGGACCGGTCGAGGAGACGGGATCCTTGCAGAAGACCTCAGGCGAGGCTGTTGTTCTCACAACACTCCCTAAGGGAGAGAAGACCTCTACTGGGGAGGCTGTTGAGACAGTACCCACAGAGAATGTTGGAGTTGAAGCAAAGGTAACCCCTGTGCAGCTAGAGACACCCCAAGACGAGGTTGATGCTGAAGCTGCTGCATGCTCGTCTGAACCTTCCAAGGTTATAGCAGTAGAGGTTATTGAGGACGCTGCAGTTGAGGATTGCTGAATTCACCAGGATGATGAGAGAGCATAACATGGCTGTATACGGACCGAAAGGTAGCGGAGCAGAACCAGTGTCAATATCATCCGATGGAGAGGGGACAGAAGATGAAGAGCACCCATCCTCAAGCTTAACCAGTTCCCAATCTAGCCATCATGAGGATGAGGTTGCGTCTGAGGCACCAAGGCAGGATGCAGCACCAAATCCCCAAGCTGTCATTCCTTACACTTCATCGGCTGCTGTCTCAACAAGGAGGAATTCGGGCCTGATCCCTGACGAATCGATCGACATGATGGTAGCCGCTATAAGACATCTGTTGCATGTTTTCCAGGAGCATGAGTCTAACATGCGAGACAGCATTAGGGTCGGTGCCCAATTCCATGCTGAAACCATGACTAGTTTCAAGAAGGACCTTGAAGTACTGCTTGGGATGATCAAATGAACGCTCAATGATCATGCCCATAGGCTGTACATGGAACGGGTAAGGATGGAGGGAGAGCTGAAGGTTGAAGCTGCACAGACTCGCCAAGAAGTAAGGCTGTGCAAGCGCCATGCTGAAAATGCTTCAGACTGGCTGCAGACTCACTCCCTTATCCTGGACACACTTCTGGACCACGTAACGGATCAATCCAGAAGAACCAGAAGTGTGGACGATCGTTTAGGGAACTTGGAGTTGATCGTTGGAGAACTGATGGATATCATGGTCAGTGCATTCCCTCAGCATACTCAAGCCTCCAAGGACGTCCCAGAGCCAACAAGGAGATCACGCTCCAAGGTGGTTCCAGCTGCCCCTGCTTAGCCCCCGGCTTTTGATGATGCTAAAAAGGGGGAAGGATTTACTGACAGATACAGGAGCTCAGAGGAAGCTAATGAAGAAGAAGAAGAAGATAACCAGCCTCTCAGCAAGAGAAGGAAGAGATCTGGATCATCTGCTGCTGCTGACATCCCCTCTCCAAAGCGCTGGAGAAGAGATGATAAAGGTGGAGCTGGAGGAGCTGGTGCAGCTGCTGGAAGCAGATCAGCAGCAGGCGCTGCATACAATAGTGCTGCAAACAAAGATACAGCACCTCCCTCTTCTCATCATTCAAAGAGAGGGGGAGAGAGCCAGCAGCAGGGCTCGAGGAAAAGGGTAAGCGGAGCCGAAGCTGAAAGGCACTACAATGAGAAGATGGTTGCTCAGAGAGCGGAGCAAGCCAGAGCTGAAGCTGATGAGAAACCTCGATGCAGAGGCTTGGGCTAATTGGAGAAAGAAGGTTCTTTGGCAGAAACTTCTACCAGTACCCTCCTCAAGAAATTCCCCGACTCGACACAATATATCTGCCGAAGTATCAGTGCTGATGGATCAGAGGCCGGATGGAGAGAACATCGCATGGAGCTTCAACATCTTCAAGTCCATCAAGCTGCCTGAAAGGGCAAATTCAGCAAATTCCATACTTGCCAATCTGCACTAAGAAGATATGAAGAGCTTATTAGGCGCGGAGAGCTTGAAATTCAAAACTTTTACACCGACCTAGTGAAGCGAGGCAAGATAATGCCTTTCTGTGAGGACTTCTGGCTGAGATGGATTCAGATTCCAAATATGCAGCAGATACTTGAAGAATCCTATCAAGAGTCCATTCGAGATTGGTGGAAAGGATCGAGAGAAAGAGCTGAGTAGGAAAGATTAGATGCTGAAAGTAGACCTGAAGAATCGTCATCACGAAGGTCCCTGTTTCAGTGGCTTTATATATGCATGCTCTTTGTACTCTCTCTGTTGTATGTTTATATCCTTTGTAAAATTTCTTTCTCTTAATGAAGAAATTTTTAGTTTATTGTTTTTAATCAAGTTCATCGATTATGAACTCTTGCATGCTTTTGAGTTTTCCTGGAAGATATATGATGAAGAAATAGCATGATGCATCTCTGATGAATTCAGGATTAGATTTTATCTGTACAAAGCTTTTCAAGCATGTAATCCGGATGACATATGATATAATGTAAAAATGATATTTTTCTTCATGAACGAAATAATGTAAAGGTTTTGTCATCATTAAAAAGGGAAAAATTGTTGGGATTTCAATGTTTGGATTTTGATGAGATAAAATATATATGTAATGAGAAGTTTTGTATACCCCATTTTTCACAATGTTTAAGTGAAAACATAGACTAGATTTGAGTCTAGATATTGGCATTGGAAGATGGTGGTTACTATAAGTTACATAGCTGTGTTCTGTATAACGAAAAGAAGACAGATACAGCATCGCTGTAAGAAGGCAGATACAGCACTGCAGCGAAGAAAGAAAGAACGGCGTGCAGTATCGCTGTAGGAAAAGGATACAGGAGTACTACAAGTAAAAGATACAGCAGTACTATAAGAAGATACTGCAAGCAGGTCTAAGCTACAACAGCACTGTGAGGAAGTAATAGCTGCGAGCAGACCTAGGATACAGCGCAAAGCTTACTGCTCAAACAGTCAACAGCGCCAAGGACAAACAAAGAAGTATCCTGCAATCCAAGGAAGGATAAATACAGTACGAGAAACAAAGATTCAAACAAGAATAAATAGAGCCGTTCCAAAAAAGATCAAAGTTGCAGACACGGAGCCAATACAAAGATGCCACGTGCATTGACGCGCTGTAGAAAGCTGCTAGCCACAACTGCCGCATTAAATACTCCGAAAGAGAAAGTCAAGTCACATTAAATGTGAGTCATGCCTTTAATTGAGTACTTCAAATTCAAAAGAGAGATGTCTCCTTCAACGGATATCTTCTCATACAAGTATAAATAGAGGATGAACAACACTGAAGTTGTTTACTGAAACATTTGCGCAAAAACTCTCAAGCATTCAAGATATAACTATTCAAGTCTACTCTCAATTTCAGTCACTCAACCTCTGTGAAGTGAACCAAGCTCAAGCTGAAAGATCCTTCGAAGGATTCAGAAGCTCACTTCACCGCACCAGTTGAAGAACAAACCACATATACTTTTTAACCTTGTTGTTGTGTGCTTAGGTTGTTTTAGGTGTCGAACAGTTGATAGGAGAGATCCTTGCTGTTTGTATAGTTGTCTAGAGTTAGGCAGCTTCCTTATGTGGGAGTTTAGAACCCTGTGTGGATTAGCCTTTAGAGTTTGTAGTTGTGTGTACGCTGGATTCTAGTAGGTATTCTCTTTGTAAAGTTGATAAATTATTAGGAAAGTCCTGTAAATCAATCTTGCTTAACAAAGTTCCTGCTCGAGCTAGCAGTAGAGTGGATGTAGAAGGATTACACCACCTTCGAACCACTATAAACCATAAGTGTTTTATTGCTTTCTTATCTGTCTTATTTCCTTTATCTATCTCTGTCATAAGCATAAAACGTTTTGAAAAGGATCATATTTGAGAAAATCAGTCTTGTGTTATAAATCATATTTTTTTCCGCTGCGTATAAACTCTAGTTACAGCGTGCAACACTGCATCCTAGTGCTATAAGCAGTAACTGTCTGGTACTGCAAGCTCAAGTAACTTGCAGAATATGAAGGTTATTCGAGAGATTTGCAAAATCGACCAAGGTTCATTCAACCCCCCCTTCGAACCTCGGACACCACTAGGGACCAACAGTTTCCCCTTTAGCCAGTCTCATCCTTCTCGAGAGACTGTATTGCTACTCTATCTCATTTTCAGTTGCTGGGAAGGTTGGATCAGTTAGATCTCTTGCAGCAGCTCCTTGTTCATGCAACTGCTCATCTAACTCGGTTGCTGCTGCAACAACCATCATACTTACAACACCGAGTTAGGGATTGTCTCACAGACATTGCACATCAGACACAACCTCTGCTGCAACTATTGTTCTTGCAGCAGCTGCAGCAGTCAGGAGACAAGCTTCCTTATATTCTTCTTCCCCAAGGGTGCGTCATCATCTGAGGATGATGATGACTCCGGTTCTGCTCTTCTCGGAGCCCTTTTGATGATGGGAAGGCCACTCTCTTCTGAGCTGAAGGACAGGGCCTCTTGCCTAAATTCAACATCTTCTGCCTCACTGCTTACAGCTTCATCTCTAAGGGCCAAGGTTGCAGCTGCTCTGTCTTTGGTTTTCTTCCTTGCAACCCCAACAGTTGAATTAGTAACAACCTTTTTTAAGGTCTTACCCTTCTTCTTTTCTCCGAGATACTTTCCAATGGGGATAGGGGTAAGAACAATAAGCTGCAGGCCCAGCTTGCAGAGAAGGGAGCAGATTGTGATTTCGTAGCTCCTTTGTGCATTGCTTTTCTCTGTCTTTTTCCATATCAGCTTCAAGATAAACCTGGCCCAGTTTACCTTTTCTCCGACCATGATGGCAGACATGATCCGGAAGTAGAGGTCTGTGCACTTATCATAACTCTAGGTTCTGTCTTCAATGGAGTATGCACAGATATCATGAAGAAACTCAAGCTTTGATTTGAAGAGTTTTGTGGGACTCTCTTCTTGACATCGGCCCCGATATCTCTTACTCTGAAGAGATCCCACATCTCCAGAGAGATGTCTTCACCATATGTCAAGAGTTGACCCGGAGACAACCCTTCTGAAAAGATACTGAAGATGGCGGTGATGTCACTGACGGACAGTGTTCTCTCCTCATCATCTTCATCCATTCTGAAAAGGATGAAGTTTCTTCTCTCCTCAAATCTCCTTAAAAAGGCATAGAATCTCTGAACAGATTCTATGGAGAATCTGGCATAAATAGTGGTTAGAAGCCCTATGATTTGGACTCTTTTGAGTGCGTCGAAGATACGACGGATGATGGAGTTGTCGTACATCCTAGAAGCATAATCATGCTCCTGGTTGACCAAGTATCCCTCTAGAACGATGGTTTGTCTAACAACCATTGTTGTGTGTAAGCAAGAGGTTTAAAGAGTTCTGAAAATTTTAGAAGGGAAAAAACTGCTCTATATGCTTGATACTTAGAAAATAATGCGAATGATCTGGTTATGGTATCAAAAGGGAAGTTTAAAAGACGTGTAGTAAGATCAACGGCTGAGATTAAAAGATAAAAGATTATATTACGGTTCGCATAAAAAGGTGGAGGGGTCAAAGTGTAAATATTCAAAACTTAGCAGTTATGACTTCTGACCGCATCTTTTCAAATTCTAACACACGCAGACTTACATTAAATACGAGGAAAGACATGCATTTTGCCTCCTAATTTATTACTTTTTAAAGTTGCAGCATCCTGGTACGAGGTTGCCGAGTATTAAATACTCTAAGAAATAAATGTTGTAACCGTCTGTTGCTTACTTCGCCTGCTTACTGTCTATGTAGTAAGAATTAAAGATACAACGCTATTTGGAGCCAACACTGTATAAAGCTACATCTTGCAACATGATTCTTACAGCTTCTCGCAAGGTTGCAGAGATTCCCCCTGAGCTTCTGCAACTTCTTTTTCCACTCGTAACTTCAGAATTCCCAGCTCGTTTCTTAGCATCGAAAATCTTGATTCACATAAGAGTTTAGTGAAGATATCAACTAGTTGGAAATCCATATGAACTTTCTCTAGTACGACATATTTCTTTTCATTATGATCTCTTATGAAGTGATGTCTGATGTCGATGTGCTTTATTCTTGAGTGAAATACTAGATTATGGATAATTGTAATTGCACTTGTATTATCACATAGAATTGGAGTCTCCTTTTCTTCAATTCCATAGTCTCTTAGTTGTTGCTGTATCCAGAGGATTTGAGCATAGCAACTTCCTGCTACAACATATTCTGCTTCTGCTATAGATGTTGCTATTGAAGTTTGTTTTCTACAGAACCATGAAACAAGTCTATTTCCTAGAAATTGACAAGTTCCATTTGTGCTTTTCCTATCAATCTTGCAGCCAGCATAATCTGAGTCAGAGTAGCCTTTAATCTTGAATCCTCCTCCTTAGGATACCATAAACCTACTTCTTGAGTTCCTTTCATACACTTGATGATTCTTTTCACTGCTGAAAGATGTGACTCCTTCGTGCTGCTTGAAATCTTACATAGACTCCTACTGCAAATATGAGCGCCTGCTTGCTATAAGATATAGTAAGGATCCTATAAGGCGTCTGTACTTCATAATATCCACATCTTTTCCATCTTCATCTTTGTTAAGGCTTATGGATGTGGCCATGGGAACAGATGTTGCTGATCCATTCTCCATGCTAAACTTCTTCAAAAGCTCATTTATATACTTGACCTGATTGATGAAGGTTCCTACAGGTAGCTGTTTTACTTGCAGCCCAAGAAAGAAACTTAATTCTCCCATCATACTCATCTCAAACTTTGACTGCATCAGATTGGAAAACTTCTCATAGAGATCTTTGTTGGTGGATCCAAAGATGATGTCATCCACATAAATCTGTACAAGAAGAATGCTATCTTCATCCTGTATTCTGAACAGGGTCTTATGGACTATACCTTGAATCTGGTTTCCAATAGATAGAGAGACAGAATGTCATACCAAGCTTTTGGTGCTTGTTTAAGTCCATACGGAGCCTTATGCAATCTAAATACTATTTCTTCTACTTGGTCTTCAAAGCCTGGAGGTTGCTCCACATAAAATACCTCTGTAAGAAGACCATTGGGAAATGCACTTTTCACATCCATTTAATATATATTGAAATTCATGTGAGCTGCATATGTCAGAAAAATCTTTATGGCTTCCAACCTTGCTACGGGAGCAAAGGTCTCATCAAAATCAATTCTTTCTTCCTGGCAGTATCCCTTAGCAACTAGTTTTGCTTTGTTTCTTACAACAAGCTCTGATTCATCCAGCTTGTTCCTGAACACCCACTTTGTTCCAATTACTCCTTGATGAATTGGTCTTGCAACTATGTGTCATACTTGATTTTTTTCAAATTCATTCAGCTCTTCTTACATGGCTTGTACCCAGTTGCTGTCTTGTAGAGCTTCTTTAATGTTATTTTGCTCTGTTTGAGATATAAAGCATGCAAACATTGCTTCATGAGGAATAGATCTTTTTTTTTTCTTACACCTACTGAATGTAACACCCCGTTCCCCTTTTAATTAGAAATAGGTCATCACCCTTTATTTATTTAGAAATTAAAGGAATTATAATTACTTTCTAATATTCAGCAGAAGACTTAAAATGAAGATACAAGAACTATATATATATATATATATATATATATATATATCCAAAACTAGTTATGTCTTACCCACATTTTAGGTAAAATGTTCATATCAAAAGTCTATCTGAAATTACACGACAAACATATATACATGACATGATACAAGTTTAGGCCCATAATTTATCATACAATACATATTTAACAACCTATTGTTGTCAAAAGGAAATGTTATTCTAGTACAATTTTATAGATATAATGAGAAGTTAGTCCAGCCTGCTACACGTCAACGTCATCATTTGCCGAGCCTGAAAATATAAAAAGTAGCATCATGAGACACCTCCGGAGAGGGATCCCAGTGGGATAACTGTACTCTCTAATATATACCAAAATAATTAAATTAATTAACACATATTACATGTCCTTCGCGCACGCTCATCCTGGACCATACATAACATAAAGGAATGTGGGAGTCGCTGCCCACTAAACCTTGTTTTCATAGACCGGGCATTTTCGCCTTTATGGTCGTCGCCCGATAGTGAAGCAACTACCGGTTATAGCTACAGAGCTTTAGCTGTAGATTTTCATACATAACTATTTAATTTAATTATTAACATACAGTAAAGTGTAGAAGTTACCCACTTGTACGTTGATAGTGCAAGGATTGCTTCTGGATTCACCGATCGTCTCAACTACGCTTGACACACTTAACTGATTAGCCTCTTATGTCATATAACATAATATTTTGTATTTTATATTAGGTTTCTTTAATCTAAACCATAATCATACTTATAACTTAGTTGTTAAGTATTTAAAATAGCAATTTCAGAACTAAAATGACATATAAATATGTAATATTTTTAATAATTCATATATGATTCCTAAAATCACAAAATTATTCATATAATCACATAGCTTCTTTTAGTATAATATACTGAAATTTCATAAATTTTAACAGTTTATACAAGGAATTAAAAATCACATATTTAACTAGTTTTTCACTTCAATTCTAGCTCCAAAACAGTCTGATTTTGAAAAATTAATCAAACCCTATATAATTCATTAAATCCTTTGAAATTTCTACAAACTATAGATACCTTATAGAAGTATGACATATAAAAATATCAACTGAAAATAAGATTCAAATAATTAGTTATGAAGTTTCTAAATCGGCAGAAAACAGGACTAGTACATGTTGAAAACATACCTTCTTGTAAAAATTATCATAAATCGTACAAGTTTCTAAAAATCATAATGTGTCATAATGTGGTTCATCAAACACTTGTAAAACATACCTTCCGTTCATATGAATTAAATCCTTCAACAGGTTCTTCCAGTTTGCTTGTGTCATAATGTGGTTCATCAAACACTACATGAATTGAGTCTTCAACCACCAAACTTCTTTTGTTGAAGATTCTGAATGTCTTAGTTACAGTAGAGTATCCAAGAAATACTTCTTCATCTGATTTTGCATCAAAGGTCTTTAGATGCTCATTTCCATTGTTGAGAATGCAACACCTACATCCAAAGATATGTAGATAGAAAATATTTGGTGTATATCTATTTCAGACTTCATATGGAGTCTTATCCAGGTCTAGGTTAATCAGACACATGTTCTGAGTGTAGCATGCAGTGTTGGTAGCTTCAGCCCAAAATCTCTTGGGTATCTCTACCTCTACTATCATTGTTCTTCCTGCTTCCTTGAGGATTCTATTCCTTCTTTCAACAACACCATTCTGTTGAGGTGTTCTAGCAGTAGAGTACTCATGACGAATGTCATTGTCAGAACAAAATTGCTCGATAAATTTGTTGGTAAACTCAGTTCCTCTGTCTGATATAATCTTCACAATACTCAAACTTTTCTCATTTTGATTCTTTTTCATGAGGTCAGGCAGCTTGTTCTAAGTTTCTAATATCTTAGCAAGAAATATGATCCAGGTGTATTTGGAATAGTCATCTACTACCACAAGTGAGTACTTATTCCCGCTTATGCTCACTGGTTCTACTGGTCAAAAAAGGTTCATGTGTAGAAGGTCTAGGATCCTGTGAGATGACTTCCGCAACTTGTCTTTGGATGTGCTTTTCACTTGCTTTCCTATCGGACAAACTCCACAGATATTTTCTTTCTTGTATGCCACATCTGGCAGTCCTCTTATAAGTCATTTTCTTGCTAGCTTGTTTATTGTCTTAAAGTTCAAATGACTAAGCCTCTTGTGCCACAGCCAGCTTAGCTTTAGTAGACTCTTTATAATAAAGCATGTTGGTTGTATAGAAGAGCTCCAATCTGCAAGATATACATTTTCTCTTCTTGTTCCTATAAGCTTGACTTCATTTGATGTGCTGTCCTTGATTAAACACTTGTTGAGGTTGAACTCCACAGTGTATCATTTGTCATAAAATTGATTGATGCTCAACAAGTTATATCTGAGTCCTTTCACATAGGATACATCCTTGATCTTTATATTTCCTTTGACCAGATTTCCACTGCCTTTAGTGCTTCCTTTGGAATCATCTCCAAAGATGACCTTCGGTCCTTTGCATGATTAGAAATCTTTTAAGGCTTCTTTGTTGTCAGTCATGTATCTTGAACAGTCACTATTTATGTACCATACTTCACTGCTGCAACCTAGTACTAAAACCTACAACAATTTCAAACAGATTTAGGTACCCATCTCTACAAGGATCCTTTGGAGTTAGTTTCTTTTGGAACCCAAACTTTCTTAACAGTCAAGACTTTGTTGTAAGTTTTGTTGGTTCCTTTTTTGTAGGCAGTCTTGTTCTTGAACTGCTTGTTAAAAGTGTGTGCAGAAACTATATATGTGTTACCAACACTTTTGTAGTGTGGTCTTCCATCATACTTTCCTAGAGTATATCCTCTTTGAGGTTTAGATATGAAAGTCTTAGTATAAGTGAGGTAGGAATATTTGTGCTACAACTTTCTGGATTGCTGTATCTTTTTGCTGTATACAGTAGATGGTTTCTGCTGTAGCCAACTTTTAAATATAGGCTAACTTCCTACAGTTGAGCAGAGGGGCTTCTTTCCCTTGTCCATTAGCGTTGGTTTGTTCAAGATCTTTTCAAAGTTACAGGAAAACTCACTCTCCATTAAAGTTTCAGCTTGAACAAACACCATAGTCTTGGATGAACTTGATATATCCTGAGAAGTGTAAGTGTTGTATCCTAAGCCAGTTTTCTCAAACAGACTCCTGGCCATCATCAGACATTCTCTTACATCTTTAGCAGATTTGCTAAATATTCTTATTGTGGACTAAAAGTTTTCCTTCTCATTTTCTAGCTTGGTGACCAGTAGATTGAGTCTTGAGACCTTCTTTTGAAGCTTGCTGCATTTTGAGTTATCAGATTTACATGCTGATATCATCTTTGCAAGGTCATTGTTTTTTGCTTCTAAGGATCTCGTTCTCAATTCTTAAGTTCTCATTCTCAACCTTTAGTTCCTCATGAATTAAGTTAATCTGCTCAAAGTCACTCATGATCCTTTTGAGAGAGTGGATCATATTCAGCTTCTCTTTGTCAGGTGTGAACAGCGATTGGTAGTTTACCTCATCTTCTTCGTTGTCCTCACAGTCTTTTGCCATCAGGCAAATCAATGCTTCTTCGTCTGAGGAAGAGGTTTCACTGTCATTGTCTGAAGATTCAGCAGCTTTCAGTACCTCCTTGGAGACTACTGTATCCTTAGCTTTGTCCATCTCTCATTTGCTCTCTTTCTCCTTCAGGATACTTGTGTCATGTTAGGTGTGGACAACTTCTTGCATAGTGTCCAGGCTTCCTGCAATTATAACATAAGTTAAGATTGTTTGCATTTGATTGAGGAGATGGAGATACTTGAGGTGGTGGATGACTTTTTCTAAAGTCATTCCTCTTGTTGTTGTTGTTGTTGTTGTTGTTGCTCTTCATAAATCTTCTAAATTTGTTTTGAAGAAGAGCCATATCCTCTTCTACATCCTCAGCTATTGCTGTAACTTACGGTTGCTGTATCATTCGTATTTCTTACAGTCCGTGCAGTGACCTTCGAACTTGATTCTTCTACTTCTTTCTTCCTGTTGATATCATACTCAAAGGCGTTGAGGTCAGAGAAGAGGTCGAATGTACTCATGGACTTTAGATCCATAGACACTCTCATAGCGGTAGTCTTGATGTCCCACTCCGCTGAAAGGGCTCTAAACACTTTCATATTTTTCTCTTTTTGTGTGTAGTCCTTGCCCAAAGCTTCAAGTTCATTCACTATCGAAGTGAATCTCAGGTCTAGCTGTTCTAGAGTATCTTCATTCTTCATCTTGAAGAGCTCAAATAATTGGGTGACATTGGAGATCTTGTTATCTTTGGTGAGTTCTGTTCTCTCACAGATTTGCTCCAGCTTTTCCCATATCTCCTTGAATATCCTATATGTTTTGACCTTGCTGAAGGTGTCTTATCCAAGGTGATGAATAGAGCATTTTTAGCCACATTGTCCAAGTTCGCTCTCTTCCTGTCCTCATTATTCCATTCCTGTCTAGGCTTGATCAGGAAGTTTGGTGGTGGAGATGCTCCTTCCTCCATGTCTCTTCCCAGTATGGGATTTACCTTTGTAGGAATGATCGATCCTTCTGTGATGACTGTCCATATTTCATTGTTCATCATTGAAAGATGTGCCTGCATTCTGATTTTTCAGTCATCATACTCCTCTATGGAAAACATAGACAATTTATGGTTTGAAGAATCCATGTTATGCTGAAAGAATGAGGTTTTTCATAGATGCAGAGAAAAAAACGGGTCTTAGGTGGATCTGGGTAGGTGACCAGATAAGTTGGCTTTTAACCCAACTTGCTCTGATACCACTTGTAGGTCCCAAGTGGTCTAGGAGGTTCAGAGTGGGGTGAATGAACCTTCGTCGATTTTGCAAATCTTTTTCAAACTTACTGTTCTACAAGTTATTTAAACTTACAGCACCAGCTGTTACTGCTTACAGCACTAGAATGTAGTGTTACACGCTGTAACTTAGAGTTTTACGTAGCGGAAATTATATTTTGATTGAAGGTCTGTTTTCTCAAATATGCTTTTCTTTTCAAGATGTTTTATACTTATGACAAGATATATATAAGATGCAGCAAAGATATATAAAATAATAAAACACTTATAGCTTATAGTGGTTCGAAGGTGGTGTAATCCTTCTACATCCACTCTACTGCTACCTCGAGCAGGAACTTCGTTAAACAAGATTGAATTACAAGAAAACACCTAACAATCTATCAACCTAATGAGTTAACACCCACTAGAACCCAGCGTGCACACAACAACTGCAAGTTTTAAAGGCAAACCCATACAGAATTTCTAACTCCCACATAGGGAAGTTGCATATCACCTAAACAACTATACAAACAGCAAGGATAAATCCTATCAATTGTTTGACACCTTAAAACAACCTAGCACACAACAACGAAGTTAAAGTATATGAGGTTGGTTCTTCAACTGGTACGGTGAAGTGAGCTTTTGAATCCTTCTTTGGATCTATCAAGTTGAGCTCATTCACTTCACTTTAGGTCAAGTGACTGAAACTGTAAAATGCTTGAGAGAGAATAGCTTTGAACTTTGAGCGTAAAAAGTTTTTGTTGTTCAGTTTTTCAGTAGTCTGCTCTAGTGTTGCTCGACCTCTATTTATACTTGTAGAAAGATATTTGTTGAATGAGATATCTCTCATTTGAAATATATGTACTGATCAAAGACATAGCTTGCATTTAATGCACTTTGACTTATCTCCTCGGAGAATTTAATGCGGTTGTTGCGGCTCGTAGCTTTCTGCAGTCTGTCAGGCCACGTGTTGTCTCTGCATTGACTCCCTATCTGCAACTTTGATTTTATCTCAAATGACTCTAATTATACTTCTTTCGTTCTTTATTCCTCGTATTGCATTTATCCTTCCTCAGGTTACAGAATATTGTTTCTATTCGATATAGACGAGGTTTGTTGAGTATGCAACAAGTCATGAAATATGTTCTGTATACTTGACCTTCTTGCAGCAACTTTTTTTCATACAGTACTATTGTATCTTATTCTTGTAGTAGAGTTGTATCTTCTTCTTGCAGCATTACTGGAACCACTTCTTGCAGCGTAGTTCCTTTTTTTCTTACAGCTGCATTGCAGTAACTTCTTCCTGTATTCAGCATCTTATTCCTGCAACGATGTTTGCCGTTCTTTCTTACTTGCTGCATTACTGTAGTGTATACTTGTAGTATCTTTATGTTTTCATTTTCTTGATGCAGTATGGCTTTGTTGAGCTCCTCCACCTTTCAGAACCTATAACTATAGACTCAATCCTAGTCTATGGTTTCACTTAAATATTGTGAAAAATGGGGTACTCAAACTTCCTATTACATATGTGGTTTGTCTCATCAAAATCTAAACATTAAAATTCCAACAATAATATTAAAAAATTACGTCTTTTGAGATCATGAATGCAAAAATAATAATGTTTTCCTTTAAATGTGGAGTTTGGAAAAAACCATTTGATCCATGCACGGTACAAATTAAATCAAGTCTCGAAATCATTGTTTTCCTTTAATGAAAAGTCCTTCAATATGGATAAAATTAAATAAAGATATATATTTTCCTTTAAATGTTGAGTTGGTTACATTATATATAGAGAAAAGGTCTCCAAATGCCACAATTCCTTATCTTTAAAACCCAAAATGCCACAAAGCTTATAATATTGTCCAAATATACCCCAAAAGTGGTCAAAGACCAATTTACCCCTAAAAACTCACTATTTGAAATGCTATTTCCACTCTTATTTTATGTCTTCCAAACCATATTGCTAAATCATGTTTCAAAACCGGATATAATTATCTTGGTATTTTGGCTGGAAACCTTTCTCGTGCCCCAAAAAACACTCGTATTTATACTTATGATCTGGTCTGAAAGGTATAACAATGTCATGTACTGGATGATTATTATTTGGAAACAAAATTAATAGAGGTTTTTCCAAGATTTATATTTATTGAGATCCGATGCACGAAGTGGTATCAGAGTCATATTTTATTGAAGAAATAAATCAAATTATGTTGTACAATATTATTTTCTTGTGTCTAACGAAGGAGAAAATCAAGAAAATGTATCCGAAAATATTTCGAGATAATACAAGTGTAGGATATCATTAAATGACATCCAGCGGAGAATGGAACATAATTGTTCCAGACACATCTAAGGTCACCCAAGACCTTAGGGAGATCCAAAAGACCATCATTTATTATGGTGGATAGATGGAGAAGATGTTTCGATCTCTATCTGAGGTCCAACGAGAAGTTTCAGATCTAAAACAAGAAATTGTAAATCTGAAAAGAAGGTTACCAAAGGGAACTGGTAGATCAATGAACAAACGTATCAGAGATTCATTCAGAGACATATCAATTATCTCCAAATGAAAGGCTACGGAAGTTCCGAAGTCTAAAAACAACGACGAACTCCTACTTGACCTCATCAGACAAGTCGGATGGAAGTCTCAAGAGTAGATCTTACAGAATTGACTGAATCCCTTTCCAACCTAGGAATTGTGGATCTGGTAAATCTCAAGATGAATGATCCTATTCCAAAACAGGAAGAAGAGAGTACGAGTGCTGGAATACCAGAAGTACCCGCTCCTCAACAATCTTGGAAGAAGGACGAAGTCGACTATGGTGCATACATAGCTCGACAACACAGGAGACGACCAGGAAGTGCTAAGGTGGCATCTAAGAGCCCTTGGGCAAAAACGATGCTTGAACCCACACATCCGTTCGGGGTGATACTCACTACAGACATCATCAATTTCAGAAATATGGAATCTTTGATCAATGAATGGATGTCATCTATGAAGGTTGCTTCGTCGGCGCTGGACATTGATAACGAATATTTTTGCCAACTATTGCTAAATAGTTTGAAAGGTTCGGCCAAGAGGGCATGGGAAATGATAGAGGACCCTCTCAAAAAAGAGATCTTATCCAACGATAATATTTTCACAATTATAGAAAAGATGGGACATCTGCTCAAAATATGTTTCCTCGGGGATGGGTATTTTGAGGAAAGAAAAGACGAGAAGAAAAGAGAGTATACACAAGCTTTGTTTGCTCTCGAATTGAGAAATATTGGTTATGCGGATGAATATATATATTGGTTCCGTAAATATTATTTCCAAGCAGATATACCATGGAATGTTGCAACAGATTTATTCTTTGTAAAAATCTGCAGTCCATGGAGGGAAATGCTTATGCAATCCTATAGGATACCTCCGGGCATAATTGATTCAGTGGCCAGAAGGATGTCCTTTTTCAAGGATAGTATAAAAGAGTGGTGTCAACAAGCGACACTACAAAAGAATAAGAAGAAACTAAGAGAAATGATGAAAAAGACCCCTCTTTGTTGCGACAACAATGATTTTCCCAGTATCATTGGAGAAACAAGTCGCGAAAGACACGGAAAAAGAAAGAAACACTTCAAAGGAAGGTTTCAATCTAAGGCTGGTGGATCATACAGGAGACCTTCCAAACAAGGAAGATCGTGGTGGTCCAAATCAAATGCTAGATCTTACAAATCTGGTCAAAAGTCTGGTCCTTCCAGGTTTTCTTCACAGGGATCTAGATCCACAGGGAAGACAACAGGAGAAACAACTATAAGAAGAACTTTCAAATGAGCTCATACTCGTATAAATGAAAGTTCAAAGATTGCAACTGCTGGATGTACGGTGCGAGAGACCATATTTCACCCGATTGCCCATAGAAGGAGAAGGATGTGCGCCAGTTCGAGCCTACGAAAGACATCCGAGATGCTGTCTTTTATGGTGATTTGGTGCCAATTTACAAGTTCGAGGACATCTCTTCAGATGAAAGCATATATGAAGAAGAGTTCGAATCTGATTCAGAAGGATCCGATGGATCATCTACAGAATCAGATGGTAGCTCCGGCGAATAGAAAGATAGAATCCAAACATCGGATAGTCTATCAGGATTCTTTTCAAGAATGGCCATCTCAAACAAGACGATGGAAAGAATCATGCAACAGGATTCAGCTTTAAGTCCCTACGACGGATTTAAGATTGGAAGTCTTAATCGATTTTGTGACAAGATCGGAATAAGACAACGCAAGCATCACATTATCTACCGGGTGAACTCAGGTGAGTTCTCTATTTCAATAGGTTTAACCGGTAATAACATTGAGATGCAACTTATTCCAAAAGAAGAAATTCTTGAGGAATTGAGTCGTATCAAAGAAGAAATAGCGGTCACAATGAAATGGATTCATATTGAAACCATTGAAGTGGTGATTAAAGCTACCTTCAAAGAAAGAATTGATTCTGAATTACATTTATCTGTGATAGATAAAAGAATTAATAACTTAAATGAAAGTTGTCTTCGTACAATGGTAGATAATTTGTATGCTGGCAAACTTATGTTTGACATTCATCCTAGGATTGCATACAACCCAGCGGACCAAGATTTCAGTAGAATCTTAACCCTTCATCAAGATTTTAAAAGATCTGATCTTATGAAAGAAGGAAATAGATCATATTCTATCACGTATAGAATTACATATGCACTTTCCAACACACATCATTCGGATGTGTTCCTTAGGAAAGAGTGTATAGAAATTCCTAGGATTTTCAAGGAATTTGCTAAAGTTATGACACCTGACCCAATCAAGACACCAATGTTAGGAGGTGTTAATTTGCTAATTAAAGATCAACCTATTTTAAACAATAGATCATTAAGGTTTGATTCTGAAATTAGTAACAGGTTATCCTTTTCCGAATGTAGGATTCTAAGCCTAAAAGGAAAAGAACCATGTGAGGATTTGTATCCACAAAAAATTAGGGTAAGAAATGTTAAAATTAAATGCCCTAATGATGAATGTAAAGAAATCCATATTGTTTTTGATATATCTAAAACTGATAATTTGTTTCCTTGTGAGGAGATATATCATTTACAACAACCAAGTATTAATAGATACGAAGGCATGTTAGAAATAGTAGGCTATCATATATCTGTTACAGGAAGTGCAGGCATAACCAAAGGAGTTATGACCCTGGAGTTAAGTTTCCTTGAGGAACATAAACCCTGGAGAAGAGAAGGAAAATGGATGGAGTTCGACCTTGATGGACATACAATCAAGGTAGAATAAAATTGTTTATATGCCAGGGATGCGTATAGACGAAGAAGTCTCAGATATTTTGTTGGGTAATAATTTTATCCAAACTTTTGCAAAATATGAGCAGGATAATCACAAGAACTTGTTAACCTTTACTACTAATTGTGGTAGCATGATACAGGTTTTGCGGTGAGAAAAGGCTTTTAATAGGATAATGTCTATTAATTTTCACAGCAAACGTGATGATAATGAAGCCAAGTTAACTCATCCTAAAATGCAGGATAAGAGGAAATTTGGTGAAGCTTTTTTGTCATATAGATAAGAGGAAAGGGAGGAGGCACACGAAGAAGCTATTCAGTTTCTGAAAAATACCTTACAAGAAGGACCACCCCAGATTGACATTGATGAGGAAAGTCTACTTTCCCTTGAAAATGTTAAAAGGCTAATTCAGATAAATTACAATGAAAATCCTTTAGCCTGGTGGGACAAAAACCAGATCGAAGCAACGTTGAAGGTAAAAGAACAATACCAATACGAGTTGGTTTGATACAAGCCGATTCAGATGAACCTTGAGGATCGAAAGGATATGCAAAAGATTATCAAAGAGCATATCAATCTCAAGCTGATTGAAGCAGGTATTTCTCCTTACAGTAGCCTAGGGTTTTTGGTAAGAAACCATGGCGAAATAAAGAGAGGAAAAATAAGGTTAGTAATTAACTATCAAGGTATTAATAAGATTACCGAATTTTATGGTTATTACATACCAAGTAGAGAACACTTAATTGATTGTATTAAAGGATCAAAAGTGTTTTCAAAGTTTGATTGCAAGTCTGGATTTTACCAGATTAAGTTAGAAAAAGAGTCGAAGAAATTAACTGTTTTTTCTATACCACAAGGTCAGTATAACTGGAACACAATGCTCATGGGTCTTGCGAATGCACCTCAGATATACCAACGAAAGATGGATAATCTTTTTAAAGATTATTTTGAGTTTATGTTTATTTACATAGACGATATTCTGATTGCATCTAAAAATATGAAAGATCATTTAAAGCATCTTGAAATACTTTTAGAAGCATGTCATAAAGAAGGATTAATGCTCTCTGAAAAGAAGGCAATAATCGTTGTTAATAGAATCGAGTTTCTCGGTGTTATTATTGACCATGCAAGAATGGAACTACAGGAACATATTGTGGAGAAAATCTACAATTTCCCAGATGTTCTTAGAGACAAGAAGCACCTTCAGAGCTTCTTAGGAGTGATTAATTTTGCAGGTTCATTTATCAAGGACTTAGCAAAATTCACAAGGATTTTCGTCCTTTATTACAGATGGATGAGAAGACCAAATGAAAATGGGAAGACATTCATTCTCAAAGAGTTCGTGAGTTAAAACAGGTTTGTAATAACTTACAAAAACTCGCAATTCCTCAAGATGAGGATCAGTTAGTTGTCTACACAGACGCTAACGATTTTAGATGGGCAGCAGTGCTCATGAGAAAGACATCTACGGGTGAAGAACCATGTAAATATACAAGATGGTTGTTTACTGAGCAACAAGCCAGGGTCTGGCATATTAACGAGAAGGAATTATTTACGGTTTGGAAGGCTTTTAAAAAATGGCCTTTATTTTTATTAGCCAAAGAATTTACATTAAAAGTTGATAATACTAATGTTAAAGCTTTTTTGAAAAATAAACTTGAATCAAAAATTGAAAAAGCTCGTATTATCAGGTGGCAAGCAGAATGCCAATATTATTTATTTGATATTGTCATTGTGAAATCTAATGAGAATGTTCTTGCAGATTTCTTAACAAGAGATGGATATCCTTGAAGCAGATTCCATCACAGTACGAGCAAGGACCTTAGGGAAAACCTTGAGGAGCTTTACAAGGCATTTGAGTTGCTAAGTGATGGAACCGAGGGATCGCCGACCCTATACAATTATCTGAATCGAGGTCCATACAAATATGATTAACGTGCAGTGGATAAACGAGTCATACCTTTTGCACCGATATTAGTTCTAAGGTCAGAACTGTAGATCGAGGAATCGATGGAGCCTCGACGTCACGATCTTCTACTGTATTCCTCGTCTTTTTCTCGAACGTTGTATGGGCAACAAACTATCGAGACTTTCAGCCGCCTTCTACTAAATCGTATCTCAGATTTTTGTGTGTTTAGAAACGGCTAACTTGAGGCTTATTTATAGGCTACAACAGGGACCTTGAGGAGGATTAGGAATCGGTCTCTTGATAGGCTTAGGAGTCCTAAATTCAATCTGAATATACTTCTTAAGCCTATCAATAATATCTCAATCCACTAAAAAGATATTATTGAACTATCGTCCCTTATCCATATTAAATATGGGCTTCTATTTATTATATGCGTGCTTATCTCCCCATATTTAAGATATCGAATGTCCGTTAATTAAATGAATTACTAACAATTCAATTAATTAACATTTAATTCCAAGAGTAGTACCACTCAACTTTATTATCATGCCAGAATAAATCCACCTGCAGCATTTACATGATAATCCTTATGAGTTCCTCAAAGGGACATCATCATCCTAAATAATTAGGACACGATTTCATTATATAATCAATAGCACACCATATAAACAACATTGTATCCCAATTTACTGAGTTTATTGATTTAATAAATAAATCTCACCCATTGGTAAATTAAAGAAACATATATTGAGTATACATGCCCATTATCATACAATGATTAAGAGGACGCACATCCATAATAACAGATGTCTTGTTCTATTTATGTAGTCAGTACAAATAAAACAACCTCAATTGGTCCTGCTCAATACATACAAAATGTACTAGTGTAATTTTATAATGAAGATAGATTAATACCAAATTACACTACAACCATTCCAATAATTTGTCCAAAATTATCTCGGTTATGAGCTACCATTTATCATCTATAAGAAACTGATAACATGATCTTCTGTGTGGCACCACACACCATGTTATCTACAATATAAATTAATTGGACAATTACAATAACATATCTAACAAATATAAAATGCAAAACATTTGACCATAAACGATTCTCATATCATAAAAAGATGTTTATATAAAAGCTAGGCTTATAGTATACATCCTAACACTAAGGACAAGAGTCGAAGCAGCATCTTATGTCCAAAAAGCTGATTTGGACAAAGTCCAAAAAACCCTACATGCAACAATAATCTCAAATGGTGATTTGTGGAATGCATTAGTGGAACCTCTAAACAAGGCCTGTTCACCATTGGTGATACAGAAAGAAATACACGAGAAAGGTTCATCATCAATGAACAAATAGGGTACTTTTATACCCAAAGCAGGACATCCTGCTGACAAGAGTTTTTCATTAGACACTGGTGAAAAGGATGGTAAAGCCGAAATAAGTGATTTATCGGACTCCGATAAAATTATTAATTTGGAAAGTCAGGAAATAATTCCAGGCAACCCGAGTCAACCCAGCACCTTTGGGGAAAAAGAGGGAGAGGTTAACCTAAGGCCCTAGACTGGCCCAAGACAGGTTAACACTAACCAAGTTGTTTCTCCTTTGCAGATTTACCAAAGAACATGGGAGAAATTAGTTACAAGAAATGAGATCAATCCAAGCAGGATCACTGTCGATTGGTCTGGCAAGTATCCAAGACTTTGGATGCTCTCGGGTATAAACCCTCAAGATGTCCGGGAATGGTTTGATTTTAGAGCAATTGCTTCAATATTTACGACCGCTTCCAGTTTTTCGAAGATTTCCAAACTACCGAAATGGATAGCTACTGCTGTGCATGAGTCATGGCAGAACAACCCCCATTTAGGACGAGGATATATCCTGGAGCTAAACATCATTTCAGCAGCGCCTGAAATAACTGGTAAAAGGTCTCACCCAGTTTTCCAATATATAAAACTGCAGAGATCAGATATGGTGGCATTCAACAGAGCTAAGGCACCACCATCAAATAGCCCCTTGGTAGTCGCTCTTACCGAAGATGACATATCAATAAGGCGAGCCTAGGGACTTTGGGTCTGTCTCACAGAGATCGACAAGGTTAAATACCCATTCAAAATCTTTCAAAATTCTGCGAATGGGTCATTCCTGTTGAATTCAGTGACAGGAAAGACGACTAGATTTGATGAGACCTTTTTTGAAAATAAAAGGAAGCTGATGTAGGAAAACAAGGTTCCAGCAACGAAACAAACAAGCAAGAAGATATGTAACATGATACATATCGGAAGGTGGGAAGAGCGAATATGCTCTTACTGTCAAGTACAAGAGAAACCTATGTTCGGATAGGGTTTCAAAGTAAAAAAGGACAAACCCGACTACCCGAAGAAAAAGGGAAAATGGAAGGGGTTTTAGAAAATAAAAACCTAAAATGTAAAAAGAAGCGGGTTTAATTAGACTCGATAATAAACAAGTTGTATTGTATTCTAAAAATGTAATAGATAGAAATACAGTATAAAGCCTATACAGGTTCAAAAGGGTCTAAGAGATCTTTCTTGGCTCTATCTAGCACATGGCATTCCCGCCAGACAAGGTGTAGTGGATGGTCCCACCTTTGAAGAATCCAGCACCAAGGGATAGGCGATTGCTAAAAGACAAACGTGGAGGACCCCTCTACTAAAGCAGAAGATTCGTTGCCAACGCAAGAAGACAACAAGGCCACCTAACTCAACAATAAATGGTGGAATACACTTACCAAGCGGTAGGTGAGAAATAAAGAAGATTGGCTCATTCCCCACTAGTCAAGTGGAATGCAAGCTGTCAAGGCAATAATAGATCCACACAAGAACATATTGATGCCTATAAAAGGAGGCCTTCAGTTTCAGAAGAAGATCATCGAAAATCCACAACATCTCTAAATGCTCCAAGGTGGAAAACTAAAGGTAACAAAACACATGAAAGCCACCAACCTACAAGTAGGCGAGTGAGCTACAAAGAAAATACAAAGTCCATAAAGGAACATATCCCTGACTAACACAAAGAAAAGGACAAGCACACCAATGCAACTATGGTGGCCAAGGGGTCTTTTGCTGGAGATGTAAATTCGAGAGAGCATCGAAATAGGGGCTGCCGAACAGCAAAATAAGGCTCAAAAGGCAAGATTCACAGAAGAAGAGCGAAGTGGGCAGGTGCAACATCAAAGCTGCTGGGCCCACTTCCCCCTTCTTCTTCCCGATTCTCAGAGCATGTCCCTAGGATATATAAACAAAGAGTAACAGCAAAATGCAGCCCAAGCAATTATAAAAAAATCAGAATTAATAGTCAAAATTAGTATAAGAGGCAGGCTTAACAAGCAAAAGACTAGCAAAATATTTACATAAGCCCTTAGAAATTATAAAGTCCAACAAAATGAGGCCCACTAGGTAGAAGAATGGCAAACAGACCACAATAAAAGGCCCAACAAAGTGAGGCCCAACAGTTAGCAGAACATGACAATGCCAAGATAGAAGCAAAATAATACCTCAGTGAATTTGTTCACAAAGACAGAAGAAAAATAAGCTTTACCTGTCCGCCATAGAGATGGAAGCACAGTCCCAGGTCCCTGTACAAAGTATATATGGCTATTTGCAAATATCACAAAAACAGCCAGCACCGCAAGCAAAAACAGAAAGAGAAAAGTAAGCATGCGGGAAAGGGTAGACTAAGTAGGGGTAATCAGAAGATATACAGGCTGGGGTTAAAACGTCCAACATGCTAGACTTAATCAAAAACAAATTGCATCAATTGGGAAGAGGGAGTGAAGGATTTTATATACTTGAGTTTTGATTTTCTTTACCTTTATATCTGAAGGGGTGTTGGTTCCTTCGAAGATGAGCACATTTCGAGACCTCAAAATGCAGTAAATTGTGCAGCAAAGGCCAATTTTCTTAGCTTTTTTCAGAATTGGTCCTCCAGGTTCTTTATGGATCCATTTTAAGCTGCTTGCAATGGTAGATATAGATCTTTCGATTCTAAGCCAACTTCGAATTGGGTCCCACACGGCTTTAGCAAATCTGCAATCAAAGAAGAGATGTGAAGAAGATTCCAACGAAATGCCACAAAGCGGACAAGCAGGATCCAAATTAAGAAAGGTAAGATTATCCCTAGTCGCAAATCTGTTTCTCATTGCCAACCAAACACAAAATGAGAATTTCGGTGGGATAAAGGTCTTCCAAATTGCAGCTTTCCAAAAGTTTAGCTCCCCTCTTTTCCTGAAGACATCATACATGCTAGAAGAAGACAGACCAACAGGAGAAGCAATTAAAGCCAGATTATGTATACATGCAGAAATCGATCCATAAGAGAGAATCATTTCAGTCCTTATATCACAGATTCTTTTAAGAAGAGGAGAAGTGTTTTTTGGAGGATTCCAAGACCAAAAATTCTGATTATGGAGGTAGAAAGAGTGCAGCCATTTGATCCAAAGTGAGTCGGTTTTAGAGTGTATATTCCACAAAATTTTACATAGTAATGTTTTATTTCAGGCATAGATATCCCTTAAACCAAGACCCCCCTCATCAAGAGGGAGGCATGCAGCAGACCAAGCAACCGGGCTTTTTTTCTTCCCCCACAAGAAAAAACGACACAATTTATATATCCTATCAATCACAGATTTGGGGAGGGGGAAAATTTGAATCCAAAAGCATGCAACACCTTGTAATACCGATTTTATAAGCAACAACCTTCCTGCATATGATAGTGAGTTAGCTATCCAAGCATTAATATATGATGCAATCTTATCAAAAATGGGTGCAAAATGGACAGAATTGAGCCTTTGGGCAGCAAGGGGAACGCCCAAATATCGGACCGGTAAAGTTCCAGGCAGGAATTGGAGGCTGTTTAGGATGTCTTGAAGATCCTGTCCAAAAATACCTGCCGTGAATACACAAGATTTTGCTGCATTGATGTTCAAACCTGAAACAGACTTAAAGATATGTAAGCATTCACATAAGATATTCACTGAAATTAAATCACCTTTGGAAAAAAGCATAAGGTCATCAGCAAATACATTGCCGAATACCTCTCATGCCCGGAAAAAAACCATTTAGTGATCCATTAATGCAGATAGAAAAAGATGCAGATGTTACACATTCCATTACCCAATTAATAAAGATAAAGGGAAATCCAAATGCAACAAGAATATCATGAAGAAAAGACCATTAAATAGTATCATATGCTTTTCTTAAATCAACATTAATGGTGTATCGAGGGGAGATCCACTTTCTAGAATAATTCCGGATTATTTCTTGTGCTAAAAGATATTATCCAACATGTTTCTTCCCTTTGTAAAGGCTGCCTGTGCAGAATTTATAATACATGGCAGAATCGATTCAAGTCTTTTAGCCAATAACTTAGTGATAATTTTATAAATGACATTGCAGCAAGCAATTGGTCTAAAATTAGCCACCGTAGGAGAGTGATCAGTTTTGGGAATAAGGGCAACAGAAGTGTGATTTATTTGTTTAAGCAATTTACCGCTGCTGAAAAATTCATGGACGGCTTCACAAACATTAGGTCCAACAATAGACCAAGTTTTTTTGTAAAAACCAGCCGAGTACCCATCAGGGCCCGGGGCTTTATCATCCCCAATTTCGAAGAGGGCCTCTTTGATATCCTCAATTGAGAATGGGGCTATCAAATCTGTTTTTTGTTTTTCATCAAGGCAAGTACCTGATTCAACAATCAAAGAGTCAATTGGATCCGTATGGAAACTAGTTCCAAAGAGATTCCTGTAAAAATCAACAAATGCATTTGAAAGGACCTATAGAGAATGTGGTCAGAAATCCATAATAGAGTCCTTGCACTCTGAGCTAGAAAGGATCAGTCGGTGCTGCCTGCTGCAACAAAGAATTTTACAACTCTGGTTATTTCTCGACTGTTTTGTGTACCCATATATGCAATTGATTTCTCGATTTTTGAACTTGTCATTTCACCAAAATTCTAATGAGTTTAAAAGTTCCATATTTATATCATATTTAAACTTTAATAATATCAAATTAACAAAATTAATTTTTTTAGACATATCAATAATATAATAGACATATCAATTTTTTTAGTCAAAGGGTATTTTATATAATGTTGGATGTGTGAAACCATAAATATATGTTTTCTATATAAATAATATTAATATAGAAAACATATATTTATGGTTTCACACATCCAACATTATATAAAATACCCTTTGACTAAAAAATTGATATGTCTATTATATTATTGATATGTCTAAAAAAATTAATTTTGTTAATTTGATATTATTAAAGTTTAAATATGATATAAATATGGAACTTTTAAACTCATTAGAATTTTGGTGAAATGACAAGTTCAAAAATCGAGAAATCAATTGCATATATGGGTACACAAAACAGTCGAGAAATAACCAGAGTTGTAAAATTCTTTGTTGCAGCAGGCAGCACCGACTGATCCTTTCTAGCTCAGAGTGCAAGGACTCTATTATGGATTTCTGACCACATTCTCTATAGGTCCTTTCAAATGCATTTGTTGATTTTTACAGGAATCTCTTTGGAACTAGTTTCCATACGGATCCAATTGACTCTTTGATTGTTGAATCAGGTACTTGCCTTGATGAAAAACAAAAAACAGATTTGATAGCCCCATTCTCAATTGAGGATATCAAAGAGGCCCTCTTCGAAATTGGGGATGATAAAGCCCCGGGCCCTGATGGGTACTCGGCTGGTTTTTACAAAAAAACTTGGTCTATTGTTGGACCTAATGTTTGTGAAGCCGTCCATGAATTTTTCAGCAGCGGTAAATTGCTTAAACAAATAAATCACACTTCTGTTGCCCTTATTCCCAAAACTGATCACTCTCCTACGGTGGCTAATTTTAGACCAATTGCTTGCTGCAATGTCATTTATAAAATTATCACTAAGTTATTGGCTAAAAGACTTGAATCGATTCTGCCATGTATTATAAATTCTGCACAGGCAGCCTTTACAAAGGGAAGAAACATGTTGGATAATATCTTCTTAGCACAAGAAATAATCCGGAATTATTCTAGAAAGTGGATCTCCCCTCGATACACCATTAATGTTGATTTAGAAAAGCATATGATACTATTTAATGGTCTTTTCTTCATGATATTCTCTTGTCTGCATTTGATTTCCCTTTAATCTTTATTAATTGGGTAATGGAATGTGTAACATCTGCATCTTTTTCTATCTGCATTAATGGATCACTAAATGGTTTTTTTCCGGGCATGAGAGGTATTCGGCAATGTATTTGCTGATGACCTTATGCTTTTTTCCAAAGGTGATTTAATTTCAGTGAATATCTTATGTGAATGCTTACATATCTTTAAGTCTGTTTCAGGTTGAACATCAATGCAGCAAAATCTTGTGTATTCACGGCAGGTATTTTTGGACAGGATCTTCAAGACATCCTAAACAGCCTCCAATTCCTGCCTGAACTTTACCGGTCCGATATTTGGGCGTTCCCCTTGCTGCCCAAAGGCTCAATTCTGTCCATTTTGCACCCATTTTTGATAAGATTGCATCATATATTAATGCTTGGATAGCTAACTCACTATCATATGCAGGAAGGTTGTTGCTTATAAAATCGGTATTACAAGGTGTTGCATGCTTTGGATTCAAATTTTCCCCCCCTCCCCAAATCTGTGATTGATAGGATATATAAATTGTGTCGTTTTTTCTTGTGGGGAAGAAAAAAAGCCCGGTTGCTTGGTCTGCTGCATGCCTCCCTCTTGATGAGGGGGGTCTTGGTTTAAGGGATATCTATGCCTGAAATAAAACATTACTATGTAAAATTTTGTGGAATATACACTCTAAAACCGACTCACTTTGGATCAAATGGCTGCACTCTTTCTACCTCCATAATCAGAATTTATGGTCTTGGAATCCTCCAAAAAACACTTCTCCTCTTCTTAAAAGAATCTGTGATATAAGGACTGAAATGATTCTCTCTTATGGATCGATTTCTGCATGTATACATAATCTGGCTTTAATTGCTTCTCCTGTTGGTCTGTCTTCTTCTAGCATGTATGATGTCTTCAGGAAAAGAGGGGAGCTAAACTTTTGGAAAGCTGCAATTTGGAAGACCTTTATCCCACCGAAATTCTCATTTTGTGTTTGGTTGGCAATGAGAAACAGATTTGCGACTAGGGATAATCTTACCTTTCTTAATTTGGATCCTGCTTGTCCGCTTTGTGGCATTTCGTTGGAATCTTCTTCACATCTCTTCTTTGATTGCAGATTTGCTAAGCCGTGTGGGACCCAATTCGAAGTTGGCTTAGAATCGAAAGATCTATATCTACCATTGCAAGCAGCTTAAAATGGATCCATAAAGAACCTGGAGGACCAATTCTGAAAAAAGCTAAGAAAATTGGCCTTTGCTGCACAATTTACTGCATTTTGAGGTCTCGAAATGTGCTCATCTTCGAAGGAACCAACACCCCCTTCAGATATAAAGGTAAAGAAAATCAAAACTCAAGTATATAAAATCCTTCACTCCCTCTTCCCAATTGATGCAATTTGTTTTTGATTAAGTCTAGCATGTTGGACGTTTTAACCCCAGCCTGTATATCTTCTGATTACCCCTACTTAGTCTACCCTTTCCCGCATGCTTACTTTTCTCTTTCTGTTTTTGCTTGCGGTGCTGGCTGTTTTTGTGATATTTGCAAATAGCCATATATACTTTGTAACAGGGACCTGGGACTGTGCTTCCATCTCTATGGCGGACAGGTACTGAAGCATTATTTTTTCTTCTGTCTTTGTGAACAAATTCACTGAGGTATTATTTTGCTTCTATCTTGGCATTGTCATGTTCTGCTAACTGTTGGGCCTCACTTTGTTGGCCTTTTATTGTGGTCTGTTTGCATTCTTCTACCTAGTGGGCCTCATTTTGTTGGACTTTATAATTTCTAAGGCTTATGTAAATATTTTGCTAGTCTTTTGCTTGTTAAGCCTGCCTCTTATACTAATTTTGACTATTAATTCTGATTTTTTTATAATTGCTTGGGCTGCATTTTGCTGTTACTCTTTGTTTATATATCCTAGGGACATGCTCTGAGAATCGGGAAGAAGAAGGGGAAGTGGGCCCAGCAGCTTTGATGTTGCACCTGCCCACTTCGCTCTTCTTCTGTGAATCTTGCCTTTTGAGCCTTATTTTGCTGTTCGGCAGCCCCTATTTCGATGCTCTCTCGAATTTACATCTCCAGCAAAAGACCCCTTGGCCACCATAGTTGCATTGGTGTGCTTGTCCTTTTCTTTGTGTTAGTCAGGGATATGTTCCTTTATGGACTTTGTATTTTCTTTGTAGCTCACTCGCCTACTTGTAGGTTGGTGGCTTTCATGTGTTTTGTTACCTTTAGTTTTCCACCTTGGAGCATTTAGAGATGTTGTGGATTTTCGATGATCTTCTTCTGAAACTGAAGGCCTCCTTTTATAGGCATCAATATGTTCTTGTGTGGATCTATTATTGCCTTGACAGCTTGCATTCCACTTGACTAGTGGGGAATGAGCCAATCTTCTTTATTTCTCACCTACCGCTTGGTAAGTGTATTCCACCATTTATTGTTGAGTTAGGTGGCCTTGTTGTCTTCTTGCGTTGGCAACGAATCTTCTGCTTTAGTAGAGGGGTCCTCCACGTTTGTCTTTTAGCAATCGCCTATCCCTTGGTGCTGGATTCTTCAAAGGTGGGACCATCCACTACACCTTGTCTGGCGGGAATGCCATGTGCTAGATAGAGCCAAGAAAGATCTCTTAGACCCTTTTGAACCTGTATAGGCTTTATACTGTATTTCTATCTATTACATTTTTAGAATACAATACAACTTGTTTATTATCGAGTCTAATTAAACCCGCTTCTTTTTCTTACATTTTAGGTTTTTATTTTCTAAAACCCCTTCCATTTTCCCTTTTTCTTCGGTAGTCGGGTTTGTCCTTTTTTACTTTGAAACCCTATCCGAACATAGGTTTCTCTTGTACTTGACAGTAAGAGCATATTCGCTCTTCCCACCTTCCGATATGTATCATGTTACATATCTTCTTGCTTGTTTGTTTCGTTGCTGGAACCTTGTTTTCCTACATCAGCTTCCTTTTATTTTCAAAAAAGGTCTCATCAAATCTAGTCGTCTTTCCTGTCACTGAATTCAACAGGAATGACCCATTCGCAGAATTTTGAAAGATTTTGAATGGGTATTTAACCTTGTCGATCTCTGTGAGACAGACCCAAAGTCCCTAGGCTCGCCTTATTGATATGTCATCTTCGGTAAGAGCGACTACCAAGGGGCTATTTGATGGTGGTGCCTTAGCTCTGTTGAATGCCACCATATCTGATCTCTGCAGTTTTATATATTGGAAAACTGGGTGAGACCTTTTACCAGTTATTTCAGGCGCTGCTGAAATGATGTTTAGCTCCAGGATATATCCTCGTCCTAAATGGGGGTTGTTCTGCCATGACTCATGCACAGCAGTAGCTATCCATTTCGGTAGTTTGGAAATCTTCGAAAAACTGGAAGCGGTCGTAAATATTGAAGCAATTGCTCTAAAATCAAACCATTCCCGGACATCTTGAGGGTTTATACCCGAGAGCATCCAAAGTCTTGGATACTTGCCAGACCAATCGACAGTGATCCTGCTTGGATTGATCTCATTTCTTGTAACTAATTTCTCCCATGTTCTTTGGTAAATCTGCAAAGGAGAAACAACTTGGTTAGTGTTAACCTGTCTTGGGCCAGTCTAGGGCCTTAGGTTAACCTCTCCCTCTTTTTCCCCAAAGGTGCTGGGTTGACTCGGGTTGCCTGGAATTATTTCCTGACTTTCCAAATTAATAATTTTATCGGAGTCCGATAAATCACTTATTTCGGCTTTACCATCCTTTTCACCAGTGTCTAATGAAAAACTCTTGTCAGCAGGATGTCCTGCTTTGGGTATAAAAGTACCCTATTTGTTCATTGATGATGAACCTTTCTCGTGTATTTCTTTCTGTATCACCAATGGTGAACAGGCCTTGTTTAGAGGTTCCACTAATGCATTCCACAAATCACCATTTGAGATTATTGTTGCATGTAGGGTTTTTTGGACTTTGTCCAAATCAGCTTTTTGGACATAAGATGCTGCTTCGACTCTTGTCCTTAGTGTTAGGATGTATACTATAAGCCTAGCTTTTATATAAACATCTTTTTATGATATGAGAATCGTTTATGGTCAAATGTTTTGCATTTTATATTTGTTAGATATGTTATTGTAATTGTCCAATTAATTTATATTGTAGATAACATGGTGTGTGGTGCCACACAGAAGATCATGTTATCAGTTTCTTATAGATGATAAATGGTAGCTCATAACCGAGATAATTTTGGACAAATTATTGGAATGGTTGTAGTGTAATTTGGTATTAATCTATCTTCATTATAAAATTACACTAGTACATTTTGTATGTATTGAGCAGGACCAATTGAGGTTGTTTTATTTGTACTGACTACATAAATAGAACAAGACATCTGTTATTATGGATGTGCGTCCTCTTAATCATTGTATGATAATGGGCATGTATACTCAATATATGTTTCTTTAATTTACCAATGGGTGAGATTTATTTATTAAATCAATAAACTCAGTAAATTGGGATACAATGTTGTTTATATGGTGTGCTATTGATTATATAATGAAATCGTGTCCTAATTATTTAGGATGATGATGTCCCTTTGAGGAACTCATAAGGATTATCATGTAAATGCTGCAGGTGGATTTATTCTGGCATGATAATAAAGTTGAGTGGTACTACTCTTGGAATTAAATGTTAATTAATTGAATTGTTAGTAATTCATTTAATTAACGGACATTCGATATCTTAAATATGGGGAGATAAGCACGCATATAATAAATAGAAGCCCATATTTAATATGGATAAGGGACGATAGTTCAATAATATCTTTTTAGTGGATTGAGATATTATTGATAGGCTTAAGAAGTATATTCAGATTGAATTTAGGACTCCTAAGCCTATCAAGAGACCGATTCCTAATCCTCCTCAAGGTCCCTGTTGTAGCCTATAAATAAGCCTCAAGTTAGCCGTTTCTAAACACACAAAAATCTGAGATACGATTTAGTAGAAGGCGGCTGAAAGTCTCGATAGTTTGTTGCCCATACAACGTTCGAGAAAAAGACGAGGAATACAGTAGAAGATCGTGACGTCGAGGCTCCATCGATTCCTCGATCTACAGTTCTGACCTTAGAACTAATATCGGTGCAAAAGGTATGACTCGTTTATCCACTGCACGTTAATCATATTTGTATGGACCTCGATTCAGATAATTGTATAGGGTCGGCGATCCCTCGGTTCCATCACTTAGCAACTCAAATGCCTTGTAAAGCTCCTCAAGGTTTTCCCTAAGGTCCTTGCTCGTACTGTGATGGAATCTGCTTCAAGGATATCCATCTCTTGTTAAGAAATCTGCAAGAACATTCTCATTAGATTTCACAATGACAATATCAAATAAATAATATTGGCATTCTGCTTGCCACCTGATAATACGAGCTTTTTCAATTTTTGATTCAAGTTTATTTTTCAAAAAAGCTTTAACATTAGTATTATCAACTTTTAATGTAAATTCTTTGGCTAATAAAAATAAAGGCCATTTTTAAAAGCCTTCCAAACCGTAAATAATTCCTTCTCGTTAATATGCCAGACCCTGGCTTGTTGCTCAGTAAACAACCATCTTGTATATTTACATGGTTCTTCACCCGTAGATGTCTTTCTCATGAGCACTGCTGCCCATCTAAAATCGTTAGCGTCTGTGTAGACAACTAACTGATCCTCATCTTGAGGAATTGCGAGTTTTTGTAAGTTATTACAAACCTGTTTTAACTCACGAACTCTTTGAGAATGAATGTCTTCCCATTTTCATTTGGTCTTCTCATCCATCTGTAATAAAGGACGAAAATCCTTGTGAATTTTGCTAAGTCCTTGATAAATGAACCTGCAAAATTAATCACTCCTAAGAAGCTCTGAAGGTGCTTCTTGTCTCTAAGAACATCTGGGAAATTGTAGATTTTCTCCACAATATGTTCCTGTAGTTCCATTCTTGCATGGTCAATAATAACACCGAGAAACTCGATTCTATTAACAACGATTATTGCCTTCTTTTCAGAGAGCATTAATCCTTCTTTATGACATGCTTCTAAAAGTATTTCAAGATGCTTTAAATGATCTTTCATATTTTTAGATGCAATCAGAATATCGTCTATGTAAATAAACATAAACTCAAAATAATCTTTAAAAAGATTATCCATCTTTCGTTGGTATATCTGAGGTGCATTCGCAAGACCCATGAGCATTGTGTTCCAGTTATACTGACCTTGTGGTATAGAAAAAACAGTTAATTTCTTCGACTCTTTTTCTAACTTAATCTGGTAAAATCCAGACTTGCAATCAAACTTTGAAAACACTTTTGATCCTTTAATACAATCAATTAAGTGTTCTCTACTTGGTATGTAATAACCATAAAATTCGGTAATCTTATTAATACCTTGATAGTTAATTACTAACCTTATTTTTCCTCTCTTTATTTCGCCATGGTTTCTTACCAAAAACCCTAGGCTACTGTAAGGAGAAATACCTGCTTCAATCAGCTTGAGATTGATATGCTCTTTGATAATCTTTTGCATATCCTTTCGATCCTCAAGGTTCATCTGAATCGGCTTGTATCAAACCAACTCGTATTGGTATTGTTCTTTTACCTTCAACGTTGCTTCGATCTGGTTTTTGTCCCACCAGGCTAAAGGATTTTCATTGTAATTTATCTGAATTAGCCTTTTAACATTTTCAAGGGAAAGTAGACTTTCCTCATCAATGTCAATCTGGGGTGGTCCTTCTTGTAAGGTATTTTTCAGAAACTGAATAGCTTCTTCGTGTGCCTCCTCCCTTTCCTCTTATCTATATGACAAAAAAGCTTCACCAAATTTCCTCTTATCCTGCATTTTAGGATGAGTTAACTTGGCTTCATTATCATCACGTTTGCTGTGAAAATTAATAGACATTATCCTATTAAAAGCCTTTTCTCACCGCAAAACCTGTATCATGCTACCACAATTAGTAGTAAAGGTTAACAAGTTCTTGTGATTATCCTGCTCATATTTTGCAAAAGTTTGGATAAAATTATTACCCAACAAAATATCTGAGACTTCTTCGTCTATACGCATCCCTGGCATATAAACAATTTTATTCTACCTTGATTGTATGTCCATCAAGGTCGAACTCCATCCATTTTCCTTCTCTTCTCCAGGGTTTATGTTCCTCAAGGAAACTTAACTCCAGGGTCATAACTCCTTTGGTTATGCCTGCACTTCCTGTAACAGATATATGATAGCCTACTATTTCTAACATGCCTTCGTATCTATTAATACTTGGTTGTTGTAAATGATATATCTCCTCACAAGGAAACAAATTATCAGTTTTAGATATATCAAAAACAATATGGATTTCTTTACATTCATCATTAGGGCATTTAATTTTAACATTTCTTACCCTAATTTTTTGTGGATACAAATCCTCACATGGTTCTTTTCCTTTTAGGCTTAGAATCCTACATTCGGAAAAGGATAACCTGTTACTAATTTCAGAATCAAACCTTAATGATCTATTGTTTAAAATAGGTTGATCTTTAATTAGCAAATTAACACCTCCTAACATTGGTGTCTTGATTGGGTCAGGTGTCATAACTTTAGCAAATTCCTTGAAAATCCTAGGAATTTCTATACACTCTTTCCTAAGGAACACATCCGAATGATGTGTGTTGGAAAGTGCATATGTAATTCTATACGTGATAGAATATGATCTATTTCCTTCTTTCATAAGATCAGATCTTTTAAAATCTTGATGAAGGGTTAAGATTCTACTGAAATCTTGGTCCGCTGGGTTGTATGCAATCCTAGGATGAATGTCAAACATAAGTTTGCCAGCATACAAATTATCTACCATTGTACGAAGACAACTTTCATTTAAGTTATTAATTCTTTTATCTATCACAGATAAATGTAATTCAGAATCAATTCTTTCTTTGAAGGTAGCTTTAATCACCACTTCAATGGTTTCAATATGAATCCATTTCATTGTGACCGCTATTTCTTCTTTGATACGACTCAATTCCTCAAGAATTTCTTCTTTTGGAATAAGTTGCATCTCAATGTTATTACCGGTTAAACCTATTGAAATAGAGAACTCACCTGAGTTCACCCGGTAGATAATGTGATGCTTGCGTTGTCTTATTCCGATCTTGTCACAAAATCGATTAAGACTTCCAATCTTAAATCCGTCGTAGGGACTTAAAGCTGAATCCTGTTGCATGATTCTTTCCATCGTCTTGTTTGAGATGGCCATTCTTGAAAAGAATCCTGATAGACTATCCGATGTTTGGATTCTATCTTTCTATTCGCCGGAGCTACCATCTGATTCTGTAGATGATCCATCGGATCCTTCTGAATCAGATTCGAACTCTTCTTCATATATGCTTTCATCTGAAGAGATGTCCTCGAACTTGTAAATTGGCACCAAATCACCATAAAAGACAGCATCTCGGATGTCTTTCGTAGGCTCGAACTGGCGCACATCCTTCTCCTTCTATGGGCAATCGGGTGAAATATGGTCTCTCGCACCGTACATCCAGCAGTTGCAATCTTTGAACTTTCATTTATACGAGTATGAGCTCATTTGAAAGTTCTTCTTATAGTTGTTTCTCCTGTTGTCTTCCCTGTGGATCTAGATCCCTGTGAAGAAAACCTGGAAGGACCAGACTTTTGACCAGATTTGTAAGATCTAGCATTTGATTTGGACCACCACGATCTTCCTTGTTTGGAAGGTCTCCTGTATGATCCACCAGCCTTAGATTGAAACCTTCCTTTGAAGTGTTTCTTTCTTTTTCCGTGTCTTTCGCGACTTGTTTCTCCAATGATACTGGGAAAATCATTGTTGTCGCAACAAAGAGGGGTCTTTTTCATCATTTCTCTTAGTTTCTTCTTATTCTTTTGTAGTGTCGCTTGTTGACACCACTCTTTTATACTATCCTTGAAAAAGGACATCCTTCTGGCCACTGAATCAATTATGCCCGGAGGTATCCTATAGGATTGCATAAGCATTTCCCTCCATGGACTGCAGATTTTTACAAAGAATAAATCTGTTGCAACATTCCATGGTATATCTGCTTGGAAATAATATTTACGGAACCAATATATATATTCATCCGCATAACCAATATTTCTCAATTCGAGAGCAAACAAAGCTTGTGTATACTCTCTTTTCTTCTCGTCTTTTCTTTCCTCAAAATACCCATCCCCGAGGAAACATATTTTGAGCAGATGTCCCATCTTTTCTATAATTGTGAAAATATTATCGTTGGATAAGATCTCTTTTTTGAGAGGGTCCTCTATCATTTCCCATGCCCTCTTGGCCGAACCTTTCAAACTATTTAGCAATAGTTGGCAAAAATATTCGTTATCAATGTCCAGCGCCGACGAAGCAACCTTCATAGATGACATCCATTCATTGATCAAAGATTCCATATTTCTGAAATTGATGATGTCTGTAGTGAGTATCACCCCGAACGGATGTGTGGGTTCAAGCATCGTTTTTGCCCAAGGGCTCTTAGATGCCACCTTAGCACTTCCTGGTCGTCTCCTGTGTTGTCGAGCTATGTATGCACCATAGTCGACTTCGTCCTTCTTCCAAGATTGTTGAGGAGCGGGTACTTCTGGTATTCCAGCACTCGTACTCTCTTCTTCCTGTTTTGGAATAGGATCATTCATCTTGAGATTTACCAGATCCACAATTCCTAGGTTGGAAAGGGATTCAGTCAATTCTGTAAGATCTACTCTTGAGACTTCCATCCGACTTGTCTGATGAGGTCAAGTAGGAGTTCGTCGTTGTTTTTAGACTTCGGAACTTCCGTAGCCTTTCATTTGGAGATAATTGATATGTCTCTGAATGAATCTCTGATACGTTTGTTCATTGATCTACCAGTTCCCTTTGGTAACCTTCTTTTCAGATTTACAATTTCTTGTTTTAGATCTGAAACTTCTCGTTGGACCTCAGATAGAGATCGAAACATCTTCTCCATCTATCCACCATAATAAATGATGGTCTTTTGGATCTCCCTAAGGTCTTGGGTGACCTTAGATGTGTCTGGAACAATTATGTTCCATTCTCCGCTGGATGTCATTTAATGATATCCTACACTTGTATTATCTCGAAATATTTTCGGATACATTTTCTTGATTTTCTCCTTCGTTAGACACAAGAAAATAATATTGTACAACATAATTTGATTTATTTCTTCAATAAAATATGACTCTGATACCACTTCGTGCATCGGATCTCAATAAATATAAATCTTGGAAAAACCTCTATTAATTTTGTTTCCAAATAATAATCATCCAGTACATGACATTGTTATACCTTTCAGACCAGATCATAAGTATAAATACGAGTGTTTTTTGGGGCACGAGAAAGGTTTCCAGCCAAAATACCAAGATAATTATATCCGGTTTTGAAACATGATTTAGCAATATGGTTTGGAAGACATAAAATAAGAGTGGAAATAGCATTTCAAATAGTGAGTTTTTAGGGGTAAATTGGTCTTTGACCACTTTTGGGGTATATTTGGACAATATTATAAGCTTTGTGGCATTTTGGGTTTTAAAGATAAGGAATTGTGGCATTTGGAGACCTTTTCTCTATATATAATGTAACCAACTCAACATTTAAAGGAAAATATATATCTTTATTTAATTTTATCCATATTGAAGGACTTTTCATTAAAGGAAAACAATGATTTCGAGACTTGATTTAATTTGTACCGTGCATGGATCAAATGGTTTTTTCCAAACTCCACATTTAAAGGAAAACATTATTATTTTTGCATTCATGATCTCAAAAGACGTAATTTTTTAATATTATTGTTGGAATTTTAATGTTTAGATTTTGATGAGACAAACCACATATGTAATAGGAAGTTTGAGTACCCCATTTTTCACAATATTTAAGTGAAACCATAGACTAGGATTGAGTCTATAGTTATAGGTTCTGAAAGGTGGAGGAGCTCAACAAAGCCATACTGCATCAAGAAAATGAAAACATAAAGATACTACAAGTATACACTACAGTAATGCAGCAAGTAAGAAAGAACGGCAAACATCGTTGCAGGAATAAGATGCTGAATACAGGAAGAAGTTACTGCAATGCAGCTGTAAGAAAAAAAGGAACTACGCTGCAAGAAGTGGTTCCAGTAATGCTGCAAGAAGAAGATACAACTCTACTACAAGAATAAGATACAATAGTACTGTATGAAAAAAAGTTGCTGCAAGAAGGTCAAGTATACAGAACATATTTCATGACTTGTTGCATACTCAACAAACCTCGTCTATATCGAATAGAAACAATATTCTGTAACCTGAGGAAGGATAAATGCAATACGAGGAATAAAGAACGAAAGAAGTATAATTAGAGTCATTTGAGATAAAATCAAAGTTGCAGATAGGGAGTCAATGCAGAGACAACACGTGGCCTGACAGACTGCAGAAAGCTACGAGCCGCAACAACCGCATTAAATTCTCCGAGGAGATAAGTCAAAGTGCATTAAATGCAAGCTATGTCTTTGATCAGTACATATATTTCAAATGAGAGATATCTCATTCAACAAATATCTTTCTACAAGTATAAATAGAGGTCGAGCAACACTAGAGCAGACTACTGAAAAACTGAACAACAAAAACTTTTTACGCTCAAAGTTCAAAGCTATTCTCTCTCAAGCATTTTACAGTTTCAGTCACTTGACCTAAAGTGAAGTGAATGAGCTCAACTTGATAGATCCAAAGAAGGATTCAAAAGCTCACTTCACCGTACCAGTTGAAGAACCAACCTCATATACTTTAACTTCGTTGTTGTGTGCTAGGTTGTTTTAAGGTGTCAAACAATTGATAGGATTTATCCTTGCTGTTTGTATAGTTGTTTAGGTGATATGCAACTTCCCTATGTGGGAGTTAGAAATTCTGTATGGGTTTGCCTTTAAAACTTGCAGTTGTTGTGTGCACGCTGGGTTCTAGTGGGTGTTAACTCATTAGGTTGATAGATTGTTAGGTGTTTTCTTGTAATTCAATCTTGTTTAACGAAGTTCCTGCTCGAGGTAGCAGTAGAGTGGATGTAGAAGGATTACACCACCTTCGAACCACTATAAGCTATAAGTGTTTTATTATTTTATATATCTTTGCTGCATCTTATATATATCTTGTCATAAGTATAAAACATCTTGAAAAGAAAAGCATATTTGAGAAAACAGACCTTCAATCAAAATATAATTTCCGCTACGTAAAACTCTAAGTTACAGCGTGTAACACTACATTCTAGTGCTGTAAGCAGTAACAGCTGGTGCTGTAAGTTTAAATAACTTGTAGAACAGTAAGTTTGAAAAAGATTTGCAAAATCGACGAAGGTTCATTCACCCCACTCTGAACCTCCTAGACCACTTGGGACCTACAAGTGGTATCAGAGCAAGTTGGGTTAAAAGCCAACTTATCTGGTCACCTACCCAGATCCACCTAAGACCCGTTTTTTTCTCTGCATCTATGAAAAACCTCATTCTTTCAGCATAACATGGATTCTTCAAACCATAAATTGTCTATGTTTTCCATAGAGGAGTATGATGACTGAAAAATCAGAATGCAGGCACATCTTTCAATGATGAACAATGAAATATGGACAGTCATCACAGAAGGATCGATCATTCCTACAAAGGTAAATCCCATACTGGGAAGAGACATGGAGGAAGGAGCATCTCCACCACCAAACTTCCTGATCAAGCCTAGACAGGAATGGAATAATGAGGACAGGAAGAGAGCGAACTTGGACAATGTGGCTAAAAATGCTCTATTCATCACCTTGGATAAGACACCTTCAGCAAGGTCAAAACATATAGGATATTCAAGGAGATATGGGAAAAGCTGGAGCAAATCTGTGAGAGAACAGAACTCACCAAAGATAACAAGATCTCCAATGTCACCCAATTATTTGAGCTCTTCAAGATGAAGAATGAAGATACTCTAGAACAGCTAGACCTGAGATTCACTTCGATAGTGAATGAACTTGAAGCTTTGGGCAAGGACTACACACAAAAAGAGAAAAATATGAAAGTGTTTAGAGCCCTTTCAGCGGAGTGGGACATCAAGACTACCGCTATGAGAGTGTCTATGGATCTAAAGTCCATGAGTACATTCGACCTCTTCTCTGACCTCAACGCCTTTGAGTATGATATCAACAGGAAGAAAGAAGTAGAAGAATCAAGTTCGAAGGTCACTGCACGGACTGTAAGAAATACGAATGATACAGCAACCGTAAGTTACAGCAATAGCTGAGGATGTAGAAGAGGATATGGCTCTTCTTCAAAACAAATTTAGAAGATTTATGAAGAGCAACAACAACAACAACAACAACAACAAGAGGAATGACTTTAGAAAAAGTCATCCACCACCTCAAGTATCTCCATCTCCTCAATCAAATGCAAACAATCTTAACTTATGTTATAATTGCAGGAAGCCTGGACACTATGCAAGAAGTTGTCCACACCTAACATGACACAAGTATCCTGAAGGAGAAAGAGAGCAAATGAGAGATGGACAAAGCTAAGGATACAGTAGTCTCCAAGGAGGTACTGAAAGCTGCTGAATCTTCAGACAATGACAGTGAAACCTCTTCCTCAGACGAAGAAGCATTGATTTGCCTGATGGCAAAAGACTGTGAGGACAACGAAGAAGATGAGGTAAACTACCAATCGCTGTTCACACCTGACAAAGAGAAGCTGAATATGATCCACTCTCTCAAAAGGATCATGAGTGACTTTGAGCAGATTAACTTAATTCATGAGGAACTAAAGGTTGAGAATGAGAACTTAAGAATTGAGAACGAGATCCTTAGAAGCAAAAAACAATGACCTTGCAAAGATGATATCAGCATGTAAATCTGATAACTCAAAATGCAGCAAGCTTCAAAAGAAGGTCTCAAGACTCAATCTACTGGTCACCAAGCTAGAAAATGAGAAGGAAAACTTTTAGTCCACAATAAGAATATTTAGCAAATCTGCTAAAGATGTAAGAGAATGTCTGATGATGGCCAGGAGTCTGTTTGAGAAAACTGGCTTAGGATACAACACTTACACTTCTCAGGATATATCAAGTTCATCCAAGACTATGGTGTTTGTTCAAGCTGAAACTTTAATGGAGAGTGAGTTTTCCTGTAACTTTGAAAAGATCTTGAACAAACCAACGCTAATGGACAAGGGAAAGAAGCCCCTCTGCTCAACTGTAGGAAGTTAGCCTATATTTAAAAGTTGGCTACAGCAGAAACCATCTACTGTATACAGCAAAAAGATACAGCAATCCAGAAAGTTGTAGCACAAATATTCCTACCTCACTTATACTAAGACTTTCATATCTAAACCTCAAAGAGGATATACTCTAGGAAAGTATGATGGAAGACCACACTACAAAAGTGTTGGTAACACATATATAGTTTCTGCACACACTTTTAACAAGCAGTTCAAGAACAAGACTGCCTACAAAAAAGGAACCAACAAAACTTACAACAAAGTCTTGACTGTTAAGAAAGTTTGGGTTCCAAAAGAAACTAACTCCAAAGGATCCTTGTAGAGATGGGTACCTAAATCTGTTTGAAATTGTTGTAGGTTTTAGTACTAGGTTGCAGCAGTGAAGTATGGTACATAAATAGTGACTGTTCAAGATACATGACTGACAACAAAGAAGCCTTAAAAGATTTCTAATCATGCAAAGGACCGAAGGTCATCTTTGGAGATGATTCCAAAGGAAGCACTAAAGGCAGTGGAAATCTGGTCAAAGGAAATATAAAGATCAAGGATGTATCCTATGTGAAAGGACTCAGATATAACTTGTTGAGCATCAATCAATTTTATGACAAATGATACACTGTGGAGTTCAACCTCAACAAGTGTTTAATCAAGGACAGCACATCAAATGAAGTCAAGCTTATAGGAACAAGAAGAGAAAATGTATATCTTGCAGATTGGAGCTCTTCTATACAACCAACATGCTTTATTATAAAGAGTCTACTAAAGCTAAGCTGGCTGTGGCACAAGAGGCTTAGTCATTTGAACTTTAAGACAATAAACAAGCTAGCAAGAAAATGACTTATAAGAGGACTGCCAGATGTGGCATACAAGAAAGAAAATATCTGTGGAGTTTGTCCGATAGGAAAGCAAGTGAAAAGCACATCCAAAGACAAGTTGCGGAAGTCATCTCACAGGATCCTAGACCTTCTACACATGAACCTTTTTTGACCAGTAGAACCAGTGAGCATAAGCGGGAATAAGTACTCACTTGTGGTAGTAGATGACTATTCCAAATACACCTGGATCATATTTCTTGCTAAGATATTAGAAACTTAGAACAAGCTGCCTGACCTCATGAAAAAGAATCAAAATGAGAAAAGTTTGAGTATTGTGAAGATTATATCAGACAGAGGAACTGAGTTTACCAACAAATTTATCGAGCAATTTTGTTCTGACAATGACATTCGTCATGAGTACTCTACTGCTAGAACACCTCAACAGAATGGTGTTGTTGAAAGAAGGAATAGAATCCTCAAGGAAGCAGGAAGAACAATGATAGTAGAGGTAGAGATACCCAAGAGATTTTGGGCTGAAGCTACCAACACTGCATGCTACACTCAGAACATGTGTCTGATTAACCTAGACCTGGATAAGACTCCATATGAAGTCTGAAATAGATATACACCAAATATTTTCTATCTACATATCTTTGGATGTAGGTGTTGCATTCTCAACAATGGAAATGAGCATCTAAAGACCTTTGATGCAAAATCAGATGAAGAAGTATTTCTTGGATACTCTACTGTAACTAAGACATTCAGAATCTTCAACAAAAGAAGTTTGGTGGTTGAAGACTCAATTCATGTAGTGTTTGATGAACCACATTATGACACAAGCAAACTGGAAGAACCTGTTGAAGGATTTAATTCATATGAACGGAAGGTATGTTTTACAAGTGTTTGATGAACCACATTATGACACATTATGATTTTTAGAAACTTGTACGATTTATGATAATTTTTACAAGAAGGTATGTTTTCAACATGTACTAGTCCTGTTTTCTGCCGATTTAGAAACTTCATAACTAATTATTTGAATCTTATTTTCAGTTGATATTTTTATATGTCATACTTCTATAAGGTATCTATAGTTTGTAGAAATTTCAAAGGATTTAATGAATTATATAGGGTTTGATTAATTTTTCAAAATCAGACTGTTTTGGAGCTAGAATTGAAGTGAAAAACTAGTTAAATATGTGATTTTTAATTCCTTGTATAAACTGTTAAAATTTATGAAATTTCAGTATATTATACTAAAAGAAGCTATGTGATTATATGAATAATTTTGTGATTTTAGGAATCATATATGAATTATTAAAAATATTACATATTTATATGTCATTTTAGTTCTGAAATTGCTATTTTAAATACTTAACAACTAAGTTATAAGTATGATTATGGTTTAGATTAAAGAAACCTAATATAAAATACAAAATATTATGTTATATGACATAAGAGGCTAATCAGTTAAGTGTGTCAAGCGTAGTTGAGACGATCGGTGAATCCAGAAGCAATCCTTGCACTATCAACGTACAAGTGGGTAACTTCTACACTTTACTGTATGTTAATAATTAAATTAAATAGTTATGTATGAAAATCTACAGCTAAAGCTCTGTAGCTATAACCGGTAGTTGCTTCACTATCGGGCGACGACCATAAAGGCGAAAATGCCCGGTCTATGAAAACAAGGTTTAGTGGGCAGCGACTCCCACATTCCTTTATGTTATGTATGGTCCAGGATGAGCGTGCGCGAAGGACATGTAATATGTGTTAATTAATTTAATTATTTTGGTATATATTAGAGAGTACAGTTATCCCACTGGGATCCCTCTCCGGAGGTGTCTCATGATGCTACTTTTTATATTTTCAGGCTCGGCAAATGATGACGTTGACGTGTAGCAGGCTGGACTAACTTCTCATTATATCTATAAAATTGTACTAGAATAACATTTCCTTTTGACAACAATAGGTTGTTAAATATGTATTGTATGATAAATTATGGGCCTAAACTTGTATCATGTCATGTATATATGTTTGTCGTGTAATTTCAGATAGACTTTTGATATGAACATTTTACCTAAAATGTGGGTAAGACATAACTAGTTTTGGATATATATATATATATATATATATATATATATAGTTCTTGTATCTTCATTTTAAGTCTTCTGCTGAATATTAGAAAGTAATTATAATTCCTTTAATTTCTAAATAAATAAAGGGTGATGACCTATTTCTAATTAAAAGGGGAACGGGGTGTTACATTCAGTAGGTGTAAGAAAAAAAAAAGATCTATTCCTCATGAAGCAATGTTTGCATGCTTTATATCTCAAACAGAGCAAAATAACATTAAAGAAGCTCTACAAGACAGCAACTGGGTACAAGCCATGTAAGAAGAGCTGAATGAATTTGAAAAAAATCAAGTATGACACATAGTTGCAAGACCAATTCATCAAGGAGTAATTGGAACAAAGTGGGTGTTCAGGAACAAGCTGGATGAATCAGAGCTTGTTGTAAGAAACAAAGCAAAACTAGTTGCTAAGGGATACTGCCAGGAAGAAAGAATTGATTTTGATGAGACCTTTGCTCCCGTAGCAAGGTTGGAAGCCATAAAGATTTTTCTGACATATGCAGCTCACATGAATTTCAATATATATTAAATGGATGTGAAAAGTGCATTTCCCAATGGTCTTCTTACAGAGGTATTTTATGTGGAGCAACCTCCAGGCTTTGAAGACCAAGTAGAAGAAATAGTATTTAGATTGCATAAGGCTCCGTATGGACTTAAACAAGCACCAAAAGCTTGGTATGACATTCTGTCTCTCTATCTATTGGAAACCAGATTCAAGGTATAGTCCATAAGACCCTGTTCAGAATACAGGATGAAGATAGCATTCTTCTTGTACAGATTTATGTGGATGACATCATCTTTGGATCCACCAACAAAGATCTCTATGAGAAGTTTTCCAATCTGATGCAGTCAAAGTTTGAGATGAGTATGATGGGAGAATTAAGTTTCTTTCTTGGGCTGCAAGTAAAACAGCTACCTGTAGGAACCTTCATCAATCAGGTCAAGTATATAAATGAGCTTTTGAAGAAGTTTAGCATGGAGAATGGATCAGCAACATCTGTTCCCATGGCCACATCCATAAGCCTTAACAAAGATGAAGATGGAAAAGATGTGGATATTATGAAGTACAGACGCCTTATAGGATCCTTACTATATCTTATAGCAAGCAGGCGCTCATATTTGCAGTAGGAGTCTATGTAAGATTTCAAGCAGCACGAAGGAGTCACATCTTTCAGCAGTGAAAAGAATCATCAAGTGTATGAAAGGAACTCAAGAAGTAGGTTTATGGTATCCTAAGGAGGAGGATTCAAGATTAAAGGCTACTCTGACTCAGATTATGCTGGCTGCAAGATTGATAGGAAAAGCACAAATGGAACTTGTCAATTTCTAGGAAATAGACTTGTTTCATGGTTCTGTAGAAAACAAACTTCAATAGCAACATCTATAGCAGAAGCAGAATATGTTGTAGCAGGAAGTTGCTATGCTCAAATCCTCTGGATACAGCAACAACTAAGAGACTATGGAATTGAAGAAAAGGAGACTCCAATTCTATGTGATAATACAAGTGCAATTACAATTATCCATAATCTAGTATTTCACTCAAGAATAAAGCACATCGACATCAGACATCACTTCATAAGAGATCATAATGAAAAGAAATATGTCGTACTAGAGAAAGTTCATATGGATTTCCAACTAGTTGATATCTTCACTAAACTCTTATGTGAATCAAGATTTTCGATGCTAAGAAACGAGCTGGGAATTCTGAAGTTACGAGTGGAAAAAGAAGTTGCAGAAGCTCAGGGGGAATCTCTGCAACCTTGCGAGAAGCTGTAAGAATCATGTTGCAAGATGTAGCTTTATACAGTGTTGGCTCCAAATAGCGTTGTATCTTTAATTCTTACTACATAGACAGTAAGCAGGCGAAGTAAGCAACAGACGGTTACAACATTTATTTCTTAGAGTATTTAATACTCGGCAACCTCGTACCAGGATGCTGCAACTTTAAAAAGTAATAAATTAGGAGGCAAAATGCATGTCTTTCCTCGTATTTAATGTAAGTCTGCGTGTGTTAGAATTTGAAAAGATGCGGTCAGAAGTCATAACTGCTAAGTTTTGAATATTTACACTTTGACCCCTCCACCTTTTTATGCGAACCGTAATATAATCTTTTATCTTTTAATCTCAGCCGTTGATCTTACTACACGTCTTTTAAACTTCCCTTTTGATACCATAACCAGATCATTCGCATTATTTTCTAAGTATCAAGCATATAGAGCAGTTTTTTCCCTTCTAAAATTTTCAGAACTCTTTAAACCTCTTGCTTACACACAACAATGGTTGTTAGACAAACCATCGTTCTAGAGGGATACTTGGTCAACCAGGAGCATGATTATGCTTCTAGGATGTACGACAACTCCATCATCCGTCGTATCTTCGACGCACTCAAAAGAGTCCAAATCATAGGGCTTCTAACCACTATTTATGCCAGATTCTCCATAGAATCTGTTCAGAGATTCTATGCCTTTTTAAGGAGATTTGAGGAGAGAAGAAACTTCATCCTTTTCAGAATGGATGAAGATGATGAGGAGAGAACACTGTCCGTCAGTGACATCACCGCCATCTTCAGTATCTTTTCAGAAGGGTTGTCTCCGGGTCAACTCTTGACATATGGTGAAGACATCTCTCTGGAGATGTGGGATCTCTTCAGAGTAAGAGATATCGGGGCCGATGTCAAGAAGAGAGTCCCACAAAACTCTTCAAATCAAAGCTTGAGTTTCTTCATGATATCTGTGCATACTCCATTGAAGACAGAACCTAGAGTTATGATAAGTGCACAGACCTCTACTTCCGGATCATGTCTGCCATCATGGTCGGAGAAAAGGTAAACTGGGCCAGGTTTATCTTGAAGCTGATATGGAAAAAGACAGAGAAAAGCAATGCACAAAGGAGCTACGAAATCACAATCTGCTCCCTTCTCTGCAAGCTGGGCCTGCAGCTTATTGTTCTTACCCCTATCCCCATTGGAAAGTATCTCGGAGAAAAGAAGAAGGGTAAGACCTTAAAAAAGGTTGTTACTAATTCAACTGTTGGGGTTGCAAGGAAGAAAACCAAAGACAGAGCAGCTGCAACCTTGGCCCTTAGAGATGAAGCTGTAAGCAGTGAGGCAGAAGATGTTGAATTTAGGCAAGAGGCCCTGTCCTTCAGCTCAGAAGAGAGTGGCCTTCCCATCATCAAAAGGGCTCCGAGAAGAGCAGAACCGGAGTCATCATCATCCTCAGATGATGACGCACCCTTGGGGAAGAAGAATATAAGGAAGCTTGTCTCCTGACTGCTGCAGCTGCTGCAAGAACAATAGTTGCAGCAGAGGTTGTGTCTGATGTGCAATGTCTGTGAGACAATCCCTAACTCGGTGTTGTAAGTATGATGGTTGTTGCAGCAGCAACCGAGTTAGATGAGCAGTTGCATGAACAAGGAGCTGCTGCAAGAGATCTAACTGATCCAACCTTCCCAGCAACTGAAAATGAGATAGAGTAGCAATACAGTCTCTCGAGAAGGATGAGACTGGCTAAAGGGGAAACTGTTGGTCCCTAGTGGTGTCCGAGGTTCGAAGGGGGGGTTGAATGAACCTTGGTCGATTTTGCAAATCTCTCGAATAACCTTCATATTCTGCAAGTTACTTGAGCTTGCAGTACCAGACAGTTACTGCTTATAGCACTAGGATGCAGTGTTGCACGCTGTAACTAGAGTTTATACGCAGCGGAAAAAAATATGATTTATAACACAAGACTGATTTTCTCAAATATGATCCTTTTCAAAACGTTTTATGCTTATGACAGAGATAGATAAAGGAAATAAGACAGATAAGAAAGCAATAAAACACTTATGGTTTATAGTGGTTCGAAGGTGGTGTAATCCTTCTACATCCACTCTACTGCTAGCTCGAGCAGGAACTTTGTTAAGCAAGATTGATTTACAGGACTTTCCTAATAATTTATCAACTTTACAAAGAGAATACCTACTAGAATCCAGCGTACACACAACTACAAACTCTAAAGGCTAATCCACACAGGGTTCTAAACTCCCACATAAGGAAGCTGCCTAACTCTAGACAACTATACAAACAGCAAGGATCTCTCCTATCAACTGTTCGACACCTAAAACAACCTAAGCACACAACAACAAGGTTAAAAAGTATATGTGGTTTGTTCTTCAACTGGTGCGGTGAAGTGAGCTTCTGAATCCTTCGAAGGATCTTTCAGCTTGAGCTTGGTTCACTTCACAGAGGTTGAGTGACTGAAATTGAGAGTAGACTTGAATAGTTATATCTTGAATGCTTGAGAGTTTTTGCGCAAATGTTTCAGTAAACAACTTCAGTGTTGTTCATCCTCTATTTATACTTGTATGAGAAGATATCCGTTGAAGGAGACATCTCTCTTTTGAATTTGAAGTACTCAATTAAAGGCATGACTCACATTTAATGTGACTTGACTTTCTCTTTCGGAGTATTTAATGCGGCAGTTGTGGCTAGCAGCTTTCTACAGCGCGTCAATGCACGTGGCATCTTTGTATTGGCTCCGTGTCTGCAACTTTGATCTTTTTTGGAACGGCTCTATTTATTCTTGTTTGAATCTTTGTTTCTCGTACTGTATTTATCCTTCCTTGGATTGCAGGATACTTCTTTGTTTGTCCTTGGCGCTGTTGACTGTTTGAGCAGTAAGCTTTGCGCTGTATCCTAGGTCTGCTCGCAGCTATTACTTCCTCACAGTGCTGTTGTAGCTTAGACCTGCTTGCAGTATCTTCTTATAGTACTGCTGTATCTTTTACTTGTAGTACTCCTGTATCCTTTTCCTACAGCGATACTGCACGCCGTTCTTTCTTTCTTCGCTGCAGTGCTGTATCTGCCTTCTTACAGCGATGCTGTATCTGTCTTCTTTTCGTTATACAGAACACAGCTATGTAACTTATAGTAACCACCATCTTCCAATGCCAATATCTAGACTCAAATCTAGTCTATGTTTTCACTTAAACATTGTGAAAAATGGGGTATACAAAACTTCTCATTACATATATATTTTATCTCATCAAAATCCAAACATTGAAATCCCAACAATTTTTCCCTTTTTAATGATGACAAAACCTTTACATTATTTCGTTCATGAAGAAAAATATCATTTTTACATTATATCATATGTCATCCGGATTACATGCTTGAAAAGCTTTGTACAGATAAAATCTAATCCTGAATTCATCAGAGATGCATCATGCTATTTCTTCATCATATATCTTCCAGGAAAACTCAAAAGCATGCAAGAGTTCATAATCGATGAACTTGATTAAAAACAATAAACTAAAAATTTCTTCATTAAGAGAAAGAAATTTTACAAAGGATATAAACATACAACAGAGAGAGTACAAAGAGCATGCATATATAAAGCCACTGAAACAGGGACCTTCGTGATGACGATTCTTCAGGTCTACTTTCAGCATCTAATCTTTCCTACTCAGCTCTTTCTCTCGATCCTTTCCACCAATCTCGAATGGACTCTTGATAGGATTCTTCAAGTATCTGCTGCATATTTGGAATCTGAATCCATCTCAGCCAGAAGTCCTCACAGAAAGGCATTATCTTGCCTCGCTTCACTAGGTCGGTGTAAAAGTTTTGAATTTCAAGCTCTCCGCGCCTAATAAGCTCTTCATATCTTCTTAGTGCAGATTGGCAAGTATGGAATTTGCTGAATTTGCCCTTTCAGGCAGCTTGATGGACTTGAAGATGTTGAAGCTCCATGCGATGTTCTCTCCATCCGGCCTCTGATCCATCAGCACTGATACTTCGGCAGATATATTGTGTCGAGTCGGGGAATTTCTTGAGGAGGGTACTGGTAGAAGTTTCTGCCAAAGAACCTTCTTTCTCCAATTAGCCCAAGCCTCTGCATCGAGGTTTCTCATCAGCTTCAGCTCTGGCTTGCTCCGCTCTCTGAGCAACCATCTTCTCATTGTAGTGCCTTTCAGCTTCGGCTCCGCTTACCCTTTTCCTCGAGCCCTGCTGCTGGCTCTCTCCCCCTCTCTTTGAATGATGAGAAGAGGGAGGTGCTGTATCTTTGTTTGCAGCACTATTGTATGCAGCGCCTGCTGCTGATCTGCTTCCAGCAGCTGCACCAGCTCCTCCAGCTCCACCTTTATCATCTCTTCTCCAGCGCTTTGGAGAGGGGATGTCAGCAGCAGCAGATGATCCAGATCTCTTCCTTCTCTTGCTGAGAGGCTGGTTATCTTCTTCTTCTTCTTCATTAGCTTCCTCTGAGCTCCTGTATCTGTCAGTAAATCCTTCCCCCTTTTTAGCATCATCAAAAGCCGGGGGCTAAGCAGGGGCAGCTGGAACCACCTTGGAGCGTGATCTCCTTGTTGGCTCTGGGACGTCCTTGGAGGCTTGAGTATGCTGAGGGAATGCACTGACCATGATATCCATCAGTTCTCCAACGATCAACTCCAAGTTCCCTAAACGATCGTCCACACTTCTGGTTCTTCTGGATTGATCCGTTACGTGGTCCAGAAGTGTGTCCAGGATAAGGGAGTGAGTCTGCAGCCAGTCTGAAGCATTTTCAGCATGGCGCTTGCACAGCCTTACTTCTTGGCGAGTCTGTGCAGCTTCAACCTTCAGCTCTCCCTCCATCCTTACCCGTTCCATGTACAGCCTATGGGCATGATCATTGAGCGTTCATTTGATCATCCCAAGCAGTACTTCAAGGTCCTTCTTGAAACTAGTCATGGTTTCAGCATGGAATTGGGCACCGACCCTAATGCTGTCTCGCATGTTAGACTCATGCTCCTGGAAAACATGCAACAGATGTCTTATAGCGGCTACCATCATGTCGATCGATTCGTCAGGGATCAGGCCCGAATTCCTCCTTGTTGAGACAGCAGCCGATGAAGTGTAAGGAATGACAGCTTGGGGATTTGGTGCTGCATCCTGCCTTGGTGCCTCAGACGCAACCTCATCCTCATGATGGCTAGATTGGGAACTGGTTAAGCTTGAGGATGGGTGCTCTTCATCTTCTGTCCCCTCTCCATCGGATGATATTGACACTGGTTCTGCTCCGCTACCTTTCGGTCCGTATACAGCCATGTTATGCTCTCTCATCATCCTGGTGAATTCAGCAATCCTCAACTGCAGCGTCCTCAATAACCTCTACTGCTATAACCTTGGAAGGTTCAGACGAGCATGCAGCAGCTTCAGCATCAACCTCGTCTTGGGGTGTCTCTAGCTGCACAGGGGTTACCTTTGCTTCAACTCCAACATTCTCTGTGGGTACTGTCTCAACAGCCTCCCCAGTAGAGGTCTTCTCTCCCTTAGGGAGTGTTGTGAGAACAACAGCCTCGCCTGAGGTCTTCTGCAAGGATCCCGTCTCCTCGACCGGTCCTATAACCTGGACAGCTTCTGCTGCAAGAATAGGTTCTTGCAGCTCTAGTTGGTTTTCTGCAGCTTCCACTATATCCAGCACTGAAAGCTCCACTGCTGCAAGAATTTCAGTGTCCACCCTTCTCGATTCCTCAGCAGCTTTTGCAAGGGTGGTTGCTTGCTGTACTACTGTCTCGGCCAGTACAGGGAGTCCAGTCTCTACAACTTCCTCCATGGTTGCGTCATCGATGACATCAGCAGTAATGTTAGAGATCACATCTCTAATGATGACGGTTGGTTTCTTTTGAGAATCTGAAGCAGCTGCTTCCATGTGTACAAGGGAATCACCGTAGTCCATCAGTTGAGGCTCCTCCTCCTCCAAAGGATCAAACATGATAATGTTGGAGAGGCCTTCAACCATTTGCTCATATGCAGGGGAGTTTGTATTGTGTTGGCTTGCGGTGCCTTCTCCCCGTATCCTCCTAGGAGTGTGCTGCATCCTGGTTTCTTTAAGACTTGTTTGCAGCCCCTGTTGCAACATAGCTTCTTCATCCTGCTCCACTCCCAGGGTATCGATTTGCTCTTGAGCAAAAGCGACGTCATCATCCCTTCTTACAGCCTCCGTAGCTGGGGTAAAGAAAACCTGGATGTCTTCCAATACTGCTCTCATCGGCAGCTCTGCAGAGTCGGATTCTGTAAGAGCTTTTCCCTTTTTTCTTATCCTTTGCTCCCTGAACAGCAGTGCTCACAGCTTGTTCTTGCACCATCGCTGTATACTCAGGTTATAAGAGCACCAGAATGTCGTCTGAATTGTCCCATTCTAGGACAGCTTGTTCGACTGTCAAGAAATTCTTCCACTGCAGAAGAACTTTCCCCTTAGACAGCCTCATCTCCCTCCAGAGATTGTACTGCTGCTCCATATTTCTAGCAGTAGGGAAGGTAGGATCAAGCACTGATGCAACAGCTCCATGATCGCGCGAGGAGGCTAAGTCAGTAGCCCCTGTAGACGAGCTTCTACACCAGTTTCTCTGTCACTCTCTGGTAGATGTGACTCATCCTCAACAACAACTACAGCTAGGTTTGCTGTAGAGAGTTGGGAATTATCAGCTGAGGCAACCTTCTTCTTGCTACGGGGGGCTCTTCTGACCAAAGGTGCATTGTCATCCGAGGAAGAGGCTTCAGGTTCAGGGTCAGCCTCTCTTGAAGTCCCCTTGATGACAGGAAGAGGACTCTCAACATTCTCATCTTCCTCGTCACCCCCGCTGCCTACAACTTCATCTGGCAGCGCTAGGGTTGCATTCTTTTTTTCTTTGGTTTTCTTCCTTGCAACCCCAGCTTCTGCTGCCTTTGATTGGGTCTTACCCTTTTTCTTCTCCCCGAGATACTTCCCAATAGGAATGGGGATGAGAGCTGCAGCTGAAGACCAAGCTTGCAGAGCAGAGAGCAGATGGTGATGCCGAAGCTCCTCCTCTCCGTTACCTTCTCTGCTTCCTCCCACAGTCTCTTCATGATGAACCTCGCCCAATTCACCTTTTCTCCGGCCATGATGGCAGACATGATTCGGAATCGGAGATCTGTGCACTTATCGTAACTTCCCGTCTTGTCTTCGATGAAGTACACACAGATGTCATGTAGGAGTTCAAACTCCGTTTTGAAAAGCTTCTCGGAGTGCTTCTCTTGATCTCGATCCTGGTATCTCTTGCTCGAAAGAGATCCCACATCTCTGGAGCGTTGTTGTCCCCATATGTCACAAGCTGACTAGGGGTCATACCTCCGGCAGAAATACTGAAGGTGGTGGCGATGTCTCTGATGGTCAGAGACCTCTCTTCCTCATCTGTATCCATCCTGAACAGGATAAAGTTCATCTCCTTCGCAGTCCTAGCGTAGGAGTAAAAACGCTGAACTAACTCCACCGAGAAACCATCATAAACGGTGGTCAGTAGCCCTAAGACTTGAGTCCTCTCAAGGGTGGTGAAGATCCTGCGGATCAGTGAGTTGTCATACAACCCAGAAGCATAGATGTGCTCCTGGTTGATCAGACGTCCTTCCAAAATGATAGATTATCTGGCTGCCATTGATTTTTCAGAGAAAGAATGAAAGGTTCGAAGATTTTTGGACTTAGAAAAAAAAATCACAAGAAAAGAAACTTCTCTTCTTGGTTAATGGTGAAAATGAATTCGAATTAGGGCAGTTATGGGGGTTATGGCAGATCTCAAGGGACGTGTAGTAAGATCAACGGTTGAGATTAAGAGAAGAGAATTGATCTTACGGTCCTTAGGAAAAGACAGAGGGGTCAAATCGTCAATAATCATTACTGGGCGTGTGGGCTTCTGACCGCGTCTCTCCAGATTCTGACACGTGCAAACATGCATTAAATTCTGAAAGACATGCAATTTGCCACCTAATTGAATGTCTTTTTAAGGTTGCAGCATCTTGGGTACGAGGTTATAGAGCAATGAACACTCTTAGAAATAAATACTGTAACCAGGTGCTGCTTACACTCTCATTAACTGCTGTACTATAAGAATAAAGGATGCAGCGCTGTTTGAACCCAGCGTTGTATGAAGACGCCGCTTACAGTACTATACTTACTGCTTCTCGCAAGTATGTAAAGATTCCCTCTAGGCTTCTGCACCATCTTTTTCACCTCATAATTTTAGAATTCCCAGCTCGTTTCTAAGCAAAGAAAACCTCGATTCACTCTATGGTTTAGTGAATATGTCTGCAAGCTGGAGATCTGTGTGAACTTTCTCAAGCACAACATATTTCTTTCCTACATGATCTTTTATAAAGTGATGTCGTATGTCGATGTGCTTTGTTCTTGAGTGAAAAATAGGATTATAAGTGATTGTTATTGCACTTATGTTATCACAGAGAATCAGAGTCTCTTTTTCTTCAATCCCATAATCTCTAAGTTGCTGTATCCAGAAAATCTGAGCACAGCAACTTCTTGCTGCAACATATTCTACTTCGACTGTAGAGGTTGCAATCGAAGTTTGCTTTCTGTAAAACCATGAAACAAGTCTATTTTCCAAAAATTGACAAGTCCCTGGTGCTTTTTCTATCAATCTTGCAGCCTGCATAATCTGAGTCAGAGTAGTCTTTAAGCTTGAATCCTCCTTTCTTAGGATACCATAGCCTACTTCCTGAGTTCCTTTCAGATACTTGATAATTCTCTTGACAGTTGAAAGATGCGACTCCTTTGGTGCTACTTGGAATCTTGTACAGACTCCTACTGTAAACATGATGTCTGATCTACTTACTGTGAGATACAACAAGGATTCAATTAGTCATCTGTATTTTGTGATATCTACATCTTTACCATCTTCATCTTTGTCAAGGCTTATTGATGTAGACATATGAACAGATGTTACTGCATTCTTCATGCTAAATTTCTTGATAAGTTTCTTTGTGTATTTGACTTGGCTATGAAGGTTCCTGCAACCAGCTGTTTTACTTACAGTTTGAGAAAGAAACTTAATTCTCCCATCATACTCATCTCGAATTTTGACTGCATCAGGTTGGAGAACTTCTCGTACAGCTCTTTGTTGGTGGATCCGAAGATGATGTCATCTACATATATCTATACAAGTAGTACACTTTCTCCATCATGTATCCTGAACAAAGTCTTGTCGAATGTTCCTTTCTTGAAATCATTCTCCAGTAGATGGAGAGATAGGATGTCATACCAAGCTCTTGGTGCTTGCTTAAGTCCATACAGGGTCTTGTGTAGCCTAAACACCTTCTCTTCTGCTTGATCTTCAAAACCTGGAGGTTGTTCAACATACACTTCTTCTAAAAGAAGACCATTCATGAATGCACTCTTTACGTCCATTTGATAGACATTGAAATTCATGTGAGCTGTATATGTCAGAAAAATCCTTATTGCTTCCAGCCTTGCTACTGGAGCAAAAGTCTCATCAAAATCAATTTATTCTTCTTGGCAATATCCCTTAGCAACTAATTTTGCTTTGTTCCTCACAACTAGTCCAGATTCATCTAGCTTGTTCTTGAAGACCCACTTTGTTCCTATAACCCCTTGATGGGTTGGTCTTGTAACTATTTGCCATGCTTGATTTCTTTCAAATCCATTTAGCTCTTCTTACATGGCCTGTACCCAGTTGCAATCTAGCAGGGCTTCTTCAACATTTTTGGGCTCTGTCTGAGATATGAACATGCAAACATAGCTTCATGAGGAATGGACCTTCTTGTCTTTACTCATGTGGATGGATTTCCAATAATGAGATCCTTAGGATGATTCCTTAGCCACGTCCTGTCAGGCTCAAAGACATGTATAGGTCTAGGTTGCTCTTCTTGTTGCTGTATGATTGGAGGTTCTGCTACTGTAAGAATATTTGCTGCATCCATAGGTGCAACATCTTCTTCTTTGTCTTCTCCTGTATGCGGAACTCCTTCAACGTATGAAACATCATTTTTTTTTCTTGGTGTTGTATCTTCAGCAGGTTCTTCTAGTTTCTTGGTGTCACAATGTGGTTCATCAAACACCACATGAATAGATTCTTCAACTACCAAGGTTCTTTTGTTGAATATTCTGAAGGCTCTACTTACAGAAGAGTATCCTAAGAATACTCCTTTATTTGATTTTGCATCAAAGGTTTTAGATGTTCTTTTCCATTGTTGAGGATATAACACCTGTATCTAAAAATATATAGATATAAAACATTTGGTATATATCCATTCCAGACTTCATAAGGAGTTTTATCAAGATCCTTGTTGATCAGACATCTGTTCTGTGTGTAGCATGCAGTGTTGGTTGCTTCTGCCCAAAATCTCTTGGGTATTTCTGCTTCTGCTATCATTGTCCTTGCTGCTTCCTTGAGGGTTCTATTCCTTCTTTCAGCCACACCATTCTGTTGATGTGTTCTTACAGCAGAGTATTCATGTCGAATACCATTATCAGAATAGAATTTCTTAATGAATTTGTTTGTGAATTCAGTTCCTCTGTCTGATCTTATCTTCAGTATGCTCAAGCTCTTTTCATTCTGAATCTTCTTCATAAGATCAGGTAGCTTGTTTTGAGTTTTTGATTTCTTGGCAAAGAAGAATATCCATGTAAATCTGGAGTAGTCATCTACTGCCACAAGTGAGTACTTCTTCCCACTTATGCTTACTGGTTCTACTGGTCCAAAGAGGTCATTGTGTAGAAGATCTAGAATCCTGTGAGATGACTTCTGTATCTTGTCTTTGAATGAGCTCTTTGCTTGCTTTCCTTTCTGACAAGCTCCACATACATTCTCTTTCTTGTATGCTACATCTGGCAATCCTCTTACAAGGTCTTTCCTTGCTAGCTTGTTGATAGTCTTGAAGTTCAGATGACTTAATCTCTTGTGCCATAGCCAACTGAGCTCTGGTGGACTTTTCACAATGAAGCATGTTGGTTAAATAGAGGAGTTCTAATCAGCTAGATAGATGTTTCCTGTTCTTGTTCCTGTAAGCTTGATTTCATTTGATGTGCTGTCCTTGATTAAGCATTTGTTGAGGTTGAATTCAACTGTGTATCCTTTGTCACAGAATTAACTGATGCTCAGAAGGTTGTATCTGAGTCCTTTCACATAGGATACATCCTTAATTTTTATGTTCCCTTTGATTAGGCATCCACTTCCTTTTGTACTTCCTTTGGAATCATCTCCAAAGATGTCCTTTGGTCCTTTATATTCTTGGAAGTCTTTGAGAGCTTATTTACTGTCTGTCATATGCCTTGAGCAGCCACTGTCAATATACCATACATCACTGCTGCAACCTGGCACCGAAACCTGCAATAAATTTAAGCAGATTTAGGTACCCACTTTTGTAAGGGTCCTTTGGGGTTAATTACTTTGGGAACCCAAATTTTCTTAACAGTCACTGTTTTGCTGTAATAATTGTTGGTTCTCTGACTGTATACAGTTTTGCTTTTAAACTTCTTGTTAAAAGTGTGTGCAGAGATAACATATGTGTTACCAACACCTTTGTGATGTGGTCTTCCACCATACTTTCCTTAAGTATATCCTCTTTGAGGTTTAGACATGTAAGTCTTAGTATAGGTGGGAATGTTTTTTCTTTGCTGCAACTTTGTAGGTTGCTGCATCCTCTTACTGTATACAGCAGATGGCTTCTGCTGCAGCCAGTTCTTAGATGTAGGCTTACTTCCTGCAGCTGAGCATTGGGGTTTCTTCTCCTTATCCATTATTGCTGTCTTGTTCAAGATCTTCTCAGAGTTACAGAGTAACTCTTTCTCCATTGGGGTTTCAGCTTGAACAAAGTTAACAGCTTTGGATGTACTTGCTGTATTCTGAGAGATGTGATTGATGTAACCTATGCCTGATCTTTCGAAAGGACTTTTATTTTGATTTATACAATCTCTTACGTCCTTGAATGATTTGCTGAACGTGCTAATCGTGGACTGCAAGCTTTCATTCTTAGTTTCTAGCTTAGTGACCAGCAGATTTAATTTAAAGACCTCCTTTTGCAACTTGCTGCACCTTGAGTTATCAGACTCCCATACAGCCAGCATTTTGGCAATATCAATGTTTTTGCTCTTGAGGATCTCATTATCGATTCTTAGGTTCTCATTTTCAACATTTAATTCCTCATGTATTGAGTTGATCTGCTCAAAGTCACCCATGATCCTCTTTAGAGACTGGATCATGTTCAACTCCTCTTTTCTAGGTATGGACAATGGTTGGTAGATTACCTCATCTTCTTCACTGTCCTAGCAATCTTTTGCCATTAGGCATATCAGCGCTTCTTCACCAGAGGATGAGGTTTCAGTGTCACTGTTAGAGGATTATATAGCTTTCAGCATCTCTTTCGAGACTGCTGTATCCTTGGCCATCTCCATCTCTCCTATGAGAGCTCAAAGCTTGTACCTGTCCTCTCTTCTTTTGTCTCTCCTGTGCTCTCTCTCTCTCCTTCAGGATACTTGTGCACCATTGGATATGGACAGTTCCTTACATAGTGTCCCCGTTTCCTACAATTATAACACAAGTCGACCTTACTTGTATTTGACTATGGAGATGAGGATACCTGAGGAGGTGGATGACTTCTCCTGAAGTAATTCCTCTTGTTGAGGTTGGTGTTGTTGCTATTGTTGTTGTTCCTCTTCATGAATTTTCTAAATTTCTTTAGAAGCAGAGCCATATCCTCTTTAGCATCTTCTGCTGTAACCTCTGTCTGCTTACTGCAACTAGTGATAGTTGTATCCTTGGGTTCTTTGCTAGTTAGCGCTGTAACTTTGGAGCTCGATTCTTCGGGCCCCTTTCTCCGTCTATTGATATCATACTCAAATGCTTTGAGGTTGGAGAATAGGTCGAATGTACTCAAGGATTTCAAATCCATGGATACCCTCATGGTAGTGGTCTTGCCGTCCCACTCTGCGGGTAGGCCTCTAAGCACTTTCATGTTCTTTTCATTTTGAGTGTAGTGCTTGTCTAGAGCTTCTAGATCATTCACAATGGATGTGAATCTCAAATCTAGTTGCTCAAGAGTCTCTTCTTTCTTCATTTTAAAGAGCTCAAACAGTTGAGTAGCATCGGAGATCTTATTGTCTTTGGTGAGCTTTGTTCCCTCACATATTTGCTCTAGCTTTTCCCATATTTCCTTGGACGTTCTGCAAGTTTTAACCTTGCTGAATGTACCTTTTGATGGAACCGAGGGATCGCCGACCCTATACAATTATCCAAATCAGGGTCCATGCAAATATGAGTAACGCGCAGCAGATAAACGAATCATACCTTTTGCACCGATATTAGTTCTAAGGTCAAAACTGTAGATCGAGGAATCGATGAAGTCTGGACCTCATGATCTTCTGCTGTACTCCTTGCCTTTTTCTCAAACGTTGTGTGGGCAACGAACTATCGAGACTTTCAGCCGTCTTTTACTAAATTGTATCTCAGATTTCGTGTGTCTAGAAAACGGCTGACTTGAGACTTATTTATAGGCTACAACAGGAACCTTAAGGAAGATTAGGAATCGGTCTCCTGATAGGCTTAGGAGTCCTAAATTCGATCTGAATATACTTCTTAAGCCTATCAATAATATCTCGATCCATATTAAAATATGACTCATATTTATTATGTGCGCGTTTATCTCCCCGTGTTTAAGATATCGAATGTTCGTTAATTAAATGAATTACTAACAATTCAATTAATTAACATTTAATTCTAAGAGTAGTACCACTCAACTTTATGATCATGCCGGAATAAATCCACCTGCAGGGTTTACATGATAATTCTTATGAGCTCCTCAAGGGAACATCATCATCCTAAATAATTAGGAGACAGTTTCATTATATAATCAACATCACACCATATAAACTACATTGTATCCCAATTTACCGAGCTTATTGATTTAATAAATAAATCTCACCCATTGGTAAATTAAAGAAACATATATCGAGTATACATGCCCATCATCATATAATGATTAAGAGGACGTACATCCATAATAACAGAGGTTTTGTTCTATTTATTTAGTCAGTAAAAACAAAACAACCTCAATGGGTCCTGCTCAATACATACAAAATGTACTAGTGTAATTTTATAATCAAGATAGATTAATACCAAATTACACTACAACCATTCCGATAATTTATCCAAAATTATCTCGGTTGTGAGCTACCATTTATAATCTATAAGGAACTGATAACATGATCTTTTGTGTGGCACCACACACCATGTTATCTACAATATAAATTAATTGGACAATTGCAATAACATATATAAAAAATATAAAATGCAAAACATTTGACCATAAAAGATTCTCATATCATAAATAGATGTTTATACAAAAGCCAGACTTATAGTATACATCCTAACAATCTCCCACTTATACTAAAAGACTATGTTGTCATATACGCTGCCATACATCTGATTCCCATTCCATCAACATGCTCATCGAAGGCTTTCGCCGGAAGGGCCTTTGTGAAAGGATCTGCTAGGTTATCGGCCGATGCAATCTTGGCGACAACAACTTCCCCTCGCTTTATGATATCTCGTATCAAGTGGTACTTGCTCTCAATGTGTTTACTTGTCTTATGGGCTCGTGGTTCCTTCAAGTTTGCTATTGCACCACTGTTATCAAGTAGATTGTGATAGCTTTGGCAAACCAGGAATCACTTCTAAGTTCATGAAGAAGTTTCTGAGCCATACAACTTCTTTGGCTGCCTCAGAGGCTGCTACATATTCAGCTTCCATAGTGGAGTCCGAAACGCATTTCTGCTTCACACTTCTCCACACTATGGCTCCACCTCCTAAGGTAAACACATACCCTGAGGTTGATTTACCGTTGTCCCTATCTGACTGGAAATCTGAATCCGTGTAACCCACAAGTAATAAATCATTTACCTGGTAAACTAGCATATAATTTGTAGTCCTTTTTAGGTACTTTAGAATATGCTTTACGGCAATCCAATGATCTTGTCCTGGGTTACTTTGATATCTACTAACCATGCCCACGGCAAAGCAGATATCAAGTCTCGTACATAGCATTGCATACATTAAGCTTCCTACAGCCGAAGCATAAGGAACTGCTTTCATTTCCTCTATCTCCTTTGGTGTCATAGGACACATTTCCTTAGATAAATGAACTCTATGCCTAAAAGGTAGAAAACCTTTCTTGGAGTTTTGCATGCTAAAACGAGCTAGGATAGTGTCAATGTATGAAGCTTGAGATAAGCATAACATCCTTTTCTTACGATCCCTTATAACTTTGATCCCAAGAATATGTCCAGCTTCTCCTAAGTCCTTCATACCAAACTTCTTGGACAGCCATACCCTAACGTCTGATAACACCTTGACATTGTTTCCAATTAACAAGATATCATCTACGTATAGTACAAGAAATACCACCACGTTTCCGTCACTCTTTTTATATACACAAGACTTATCCGGACATTGAATAAATCCAAAAGATTGGATTACCTCATCAAAACGGATATTCCAAGATCTTGAAGCTTGTTTTAGTCCGTAAATGGACCGATTGAGCTTACACACAAGATGCTCTTTGTCCTTCTAAATGAATCCCTCTGGTTGCTTCATATGGATGTTTTCTTCAAGACTTCCATTAAGGAAAGCTGTCTTGACATCCATCTGCCAAACCTCATAATCCATATGAGCAGCAATAGATAAAAGAATCCGGATATACTTCAGCATGGCTACTGGTGAAAAGGTTTCCTCATAATCGATCCCTTCGTTTTGAGTATACCCTTTCGCAACAAGTCTTGCTTTAAAGGTCTCTACCTTTCCATCTGATCCTCTTTTTCTTTTGTAGACCTATATACATCCAATGGCTCTTACACCATTTGGTGGTTCTACAAGCTCCCAGACTTGATTAAAATTCATAGATTCTATCTCAGAGAGAATTGCCTTTTTCTAAGATATCGCATCTTTATCTTGGAGTGCTTCGTCATAAGTCTAGGGATCTATTTCATGTTGTTCAAGGACCAAGCTGAAGACTCTCCCAAAAATATGAATCTATCAGGTTGTCTAATAACCCTCCCACTGCGACGAGGCACTATCGGTATTTGTATATCATTAGTGACACGCGGTACAGTCACTTGTGGTATCTCATATTGTACCGTCGGTACATCAGAATTATCCCCTCTCATTCCTCAAGAACAATTTTACTCATGGGCTTGTGGTTTATTACATAGTCCTCTTCTAAAAATCGGGCATTCGTACTAACAATGATCTTCTGATCTTTAGGACTATAAAATAAACTTTCTTTCGTTCCTCTAGGATAGCCCATAAACAAGTGTACTTCCGTACGAGATTCCAACTTATCAGCATCTCCCTTCGCACATGTGCTGGACTACCCCAAATCCAAATGTGTTTCAGACTAGGCTTACGCCCAGTCCACAATTCTGTGGGAGTAGAGGGTACTGACTTAGAAGGTACCAAGTTTAGAATGTACGTCGCTGTTTCCAGAGCATACCCTCAAAATGAATTTGGTAATTCTGAATAACTCATCATCGATCTAACCATTTCCATAAGAGTCATATTCCTTCGTTCTGCCACACCATTCTGTTGGGGTGTACCCGGTGCAGATAATTGGGATTGAACCCCAACCTCTAATAAGTAACTCCTAAACTCTACTAAGAGGTACTCACCACCACGATCAGATCGTAGTGTCTTGATACATTTACCATGACGTTTCTCCACATCAGCCTTGTATTCTTTGAACTTGTCAAAACACTCAGACTTACAGCGCATCAAGTAAATGTATCCATATGTCGAATAATCGTCTATAAAAGAGACAAAATATTCGAAACCACCTCTTGCCTGAATAGTCATAGGACCACAAAAATCAGAATGAATCAATTCCAACACTTCTTTGGCTCTATACCCCTTCGCCTTAAAAGGCCTTTTGGTCATTTTTCCTTCCAAGCAGGACTCGCAGGTTGGATAGTTTTCCACTTCCAAAGAACCCAAGGGTCCATCGGCTATCAACCTTTGAATCCTAGTTAAGTTAATATGACATAACCTTAGATGCCAAAGATATGTTTGATTCATTTTTGAAAGTTTTTTTCTCTTATTAGATTTAGAAGATGTGTTATTAATTTCCATTTGTTGCATCGTAGGAGTTATAGGATTTAGAATATATAAATTGTCAACCAACATACCAGAACAGATAATAACTCTATTCTTCTTGACCACAACATTGTTATCAAGAGAAAAAGAATATCCATCCTTAAAAAGTTTAGAATTTGAAATCAAATTCTTTCTAAAACAAGGTACGTAAAGATAATTTCTCAAAATCAAAGACTTATTCCTATGAAAAGATAAATAAACATCTCCCACTGCAACGATTACCACTTTTGCGGTGGTGCCCATGTATATAGTAATCTCTCCATCACTTAGTCGTCTGGTTTCCTAGAACCCCTGCAATGAATTACAGACATGATCAGTGGCTCTCATATCTACACACTAGGTACCGGTAGATAACACCACTAAACATGTTTCAACAACTAATAAAAAAGATGTACCTGAATTGTTTTCCTTTTTACGGGGACAATCGACTTTCTAATGTCCAGCCTGCTTGCAATGGAAGCACTTGCCTTTCGGCTTTTTTAACACCACTTTGTGGCTTAGCCACTTGAGGTCCAGCTGTCTTCTTTGCTGACGAATTCTGTTTCTTCTTCTTCTTTCCGCCTTGCGATTTAGAAGCAGAAACATTTTCAGCAACATAAGCCTTAGAATTTTGACGAAATAGTCCCTCTGCTGATTGGAGTTCTGTCAGAAGTTCCGCCAATGAATACAGTTGGAACCGTCGGATCGCCGACCCTATACAATTATCCTAATCGGGGTCTATACAAATATGATTAACGTGCAGTGGATAAACGAACCATATCTTTTGTACCGATATTAGTTCTAAGGTCAGAACTGTAGATCGAGAAATCGATGAAGCCTGGACCTCACGATCTTCTGCTGTATTCTTTGTCTTTTTCTTGAATGTTGTAAGGGCAACGAACTATCGAGACTTTCAGCCGTCTTTTACTAAATCATATCTCAGATTTCGTGTGTCTAGAAAACGGCTGACTTGAGGTTTATTTATAGGCTACAACAGGGACCTTGAGGAAGATTAGGAATCGGTCTCCTGATAGGTTTAGGAGTCCTAAATTCGATCTGAATATACTTCTTAAGCCGATCAATAATATCTCTATCCACTAAAAAGATATTATTGAACTAGAATCCCAAATCCATATTAAATATGGCTCCTATTTATTATGTGCGTGTTTATCTCCCCATGTTTAAGATATCGAATGTCCGTTAATTAAATGAATTACTGACAATTCAATTAATTAACATCTAATTCCAAGAGTAGTACCACTCAACTTTATTATCATTCCGTAATAAATCCACCTGCAGGGTTTACATGATAATCCTTAATGAGATCCTCAAGGGGATATCATCATCCTAAATTATTAGGACACAGTTTCATTATATAATCAACAACACACCATATAAATAACATTGTATCCCAATTTACCGAGCTTATTGATTTAATAAATAAATCTCACCCATTGGTAAATTAAAGAAACATATATCGAGTATACATGCCCGTTATCATACAATGATTAAGAGGACGTACATCCATAATAACAGAGGTCTTGTTCTATTTATTTAGTCAGTACAAATAAAACAACCTCAATTGGTCCTGCTCAATACATACAAAATGTACTAGTGTAATTTTATAATCAAGATAGATTAATATCAAATTACACTACAACCATTCCGATAATTTGTCCAAAATTATCTCGGTTGTGAGCTATCATTTATAATCCAATGGCTCTTACTCCATTTGGTGGTTCTACAAGCTCCCAGACGTGATTAGAATCCATAGATTCTATCTCAGAGAGCATTGCCTTTTGCCAAGATATCACATCTTTATCTTGAAATACTTCGTCATAAGTCCAGGGATCTATTTCATGCTGTTCAGGGACCTAGTCTGAAGACTCTCCCAAAAACATGAATCTATCAGGTTGTCTAACAACCCTCCCACTACGACGAGGTGCTATCGGTATTTGTGTATCATTAGTGATACGCGGTGCAGTCACTTGTGGTATCTCATCTTGTACCGTCGGTACATCAGAACTATCCCCTCTCATTTCCTCAAGAACAATTTTACTCATGGGCTTGTGGTTCATTACATAGTCCTTTTCTAATAATCGGGCATTCGTACTAACAATGATCTTCTGATCTTTAGGACTATAAAATAAACCACCTTTCGTTCCTCTAGGATAGCCCACAAACAAGTGTACTTCCGTACGAGATTCCAACTTATCAGCATCTCCCTTCAGCACATGTACTGAACAACCCCAAATCCGAATGTGTTTCAGACTAGGCTTACGCCCAGTCCACAATTCTGTGGGAGTAGAGGGTACTGACTTAGAAGGTACCAAGTTTAGAATGTACGTCGCTGTTTCCAGAGCATACCCCCAAAACGAATTTGGTAATTCTGAATAACTCATTATCGATCTAACCATTTCCATAAGAGTCCTATTCCTTCGTTCTGCCACACCATTCTGTTGGGGTGTACCCAGTGCAGACAATTGGGATTGAATCTCAGCCTCTGATAAGTAACTCCTAAACTCTCCTAAGAGGTACTCACTACCACGATCAGATCGTGGTATCTTGATACATTTACCATGACAAATCAGAATGAATCACCTCTTGAGTGGTACTACTCTTGGAATTAAATGTTAATTAATGAATTCCGCTGTTTCTAAAAATGAATTCCAAGAGTAGTACCACTCAATTTTATTATTATGCCGAAATAAATCCATCTGCAGGGTTTACATGATAATCCTTATGAGCTCCTCAAGGGGACATCATCATCCTAAATAATTAGGACACGGTTTCATTATATAATCAACAACACACCATATAAACAACATTGTATCCCAATTTACCGAGCTTATTGATTTAATAAATAAATCTCACCCATTGGTAAATTAAAGAAACATATATCGAGTATACATGCCCGTTATCATATAATGATTAAGAGGACGTACATCCATAATAACAGAGGTCTTGTTCTATTTATTTAGTCAGTACAAATAAAACAACCTCAATTGGTCCTGCTCAATACATACAAAATGTAATTGTGTAATTTTATAATCAAGATCGATTAATACCAAATTACACTACAACAATACCAAATTACACTACAACCATTCCGATAATTTTGTCCAAAATTATCTCAATGGTGAGCTACCATTTATAATCTATAAGGAACTGATAACTTGATCTTCTGTGTGGCACCACACACCATGTTATCTACAATATAAATTAATTAGACAATTGCAATAACATATATAACAAATATAAAATGCAAAACATTTGACCATAAAAGATTCTCATATCATAAATAGATATTTATACAAAAGCTAGGCTTATAGTATACATCCTAACACCTTTATCTGAGGTGATGAATAGAGCATTCTTAGCCACATTGTCTTCATTGTTCCATTCTTGTCTTGGTTTGACAAAGAAGTTTGGTGGTGGCGGTGCTCCTTCTTCTAAGTCTTTACCGAGCACTGAATTCATCTTTGTGGGGATAATTGGTCCTTCGGTGACGCTGTGAGAAGAATCCATGATATGCTGTGAGAATGAGATTTAAGGATGCAGAGAAAAGAGCGAGTTAAGGGTGGATCTAGGTAGGTGACCAGATAAGTTGGCTTTTAACCCAAATCGCTCTGATACCACTTGTTGGTCCTAAGTGGTGTCCGAGGTTCAGAGGTGGGTGCATGAACCTTGGTCGATTTTGCAAATCTCTTGAAAAACCTTCATGTTCTGCAAGTTACTTGAGCTTACAGCACCAGACAGTTACTGCTTACAGCACTAGGATGCAGTGCTGCACGCTGTAACTAGAGTTTATATGCAGCAGAAAAAAAATATGATTTATAACACAAAGCTGATTTTCTCAAATATGATCATTTTCAAAACATTTTATGCTTATGACAGAGATAGATAAAGGAAATAAGAGATAGATAAGAAAACAATAAAACACTTATGGCTTATAGTGGTTCGAAGGTGGTGTAATCCTTCTACGTCCACTCTACTGCTACCTCGAGCAGGAACTTTGTTAAGCAAGATTGATTTACAGGACTTTCCTAACAATCTATCAACTTTACAAAGAGACTACCTACTAGAGTCCAGTGTACACACAGCAACTGCAAACTCTAAAGGCTAACCCACATAGGGCTCTAAACTCCCACACAGGGAAGTGATTAGTGTGAAAATTGCGTGAAATTCATGTGCATATTCATATTATTTTTGGTAGGATTTAATGCATATTATTACATGAATTTTAGTAATTGTGCTTAATTGTTGAAATAGGTTGCGTTTGCTATTTTTCTAGGTAAAAGTAAGATTTTTGGAGCAAATGTGCACCTATTATTTTATCAAGGTCGAATGAAGAAAATACGAGAAGGAAATAAATTAAACCGGATGAAAAAGACCCAAAAATTGAAGGCCAATGGGAGGAGAAATTAAAGGAGATATTTGATGGGGATTTTTGAAGTATTATAAGGCCCATGTCCCACTTGAGAGAGAATTGGGCCGAAAAAGACAAAAAAATTCATTACTCAAAGAATGAAGTGGAAGCAACAATTGGACTTGAAAAAGAAGAGGGTAAGAAAAACAGCCCAAATTCAACCTAGGGCTTGTGAAGGAGGAATCATTTTTTAACTTAGCCTCCAAATTTTGGAGAAACAGGGGAGACACACAAAGAGAGAAAAAACACACACAAAGGGATGAATTCCACACACATTAGGTCTTAGAATTTCTTTGTTTTCTTAGTTTCAAAGCATAGTTAGGTTTTATTTTTCTTGTTCTTCCAAGTGGGTTTTGTAAGATTTCAAGTTCCAAAGGTGATATCTATCCTTTTATTGTTTACAATTTTGTTTATGGATTTGATTTTGGGTTATTGTTCATTTTTCTTTTTTGCTTGGATGATGAGTGTTGTTAGATAAATCGATAGTGTTTGGGTGTTCCAATTTACATGGGTAATTGATTTATTGGTGTAATTAGACTATCTATTGCTATTGGGTTGATTAATTGAATTTATGGGATATTGTATTTTTTAATTTGACGATTGATTCGATTTATTTATATGTTGATGCATGATTTGCTTCAATGAGAGTTGGGTGATTATGTTGAGATATATAGAAGTGAGAATTGATCTATATAATTGAATTTTTTATGTTTTATCGCAATCGAGAGATGGATAATTTCATTAGAACCCCATAGATTCACATTAATTACTTGAATTATCAATTGAGTGATTGGTGATGAGACCATAGGATTTCGTACCTTAGTATACAAGTGGGAAAGCATATAGGGATTTGTTTGGTTAGTGTAGAGGCCTCTACTTTGTGTGATTATTCGGGTGAGAAACGATATGTTCTTTCCTCTAAATCCTAGGGCTTAACGATGCACACTTTCTAGGCTTACCAAATACGAATTTGTTTAGTATTTTGCTTGTGATTACTCTTATTAATCAACCATTAATAGTGATAGTTAGCTAATTACCCATGCAATTGATCTCGTGTGAAGAAGAACACCCAAACACGCTTTTCTCCCTCTTGACTCTCGACCCTAGTTTCTTATTTATTTTCTTTTGTTTCTTATTGCTTATTTTATTTGTTTTCTTTTGTTTCTTATTGCTTATTTGATTAGTTTAATTTCTTGTTCTTAGTTAATTGGTTTCTTGAACTCACGTCTTTGAAGGGAATTTGCACTATAATTTCTTGACAACACATGACCCTAAGATTACACTAATCCTTAATCCCGTGGATCGATAATTCAACTTGGTCACTTACTTAATACGCACGACCTTAGTACACTTGCTAAGTAGTGTTTAGAAAAACACGTGTCAGGAAGTTGCCTAACTCTAGACAACTATACAAACAGCAAGGATCTCTCATATCAACTGTTCGACACCTAAAACAACCTAAGCACACGGCAACAAGGTTAAAAAGTATATGTGGTTTGTTCTTTAACTGGTGCGGTGAAGTGAGCTTCTGAATCCTTCGAAGGATCTTTTAGCTTGAGCTTGCTTCACTTCACAGAGGTAGAATGACTGAAACTGAGAGTAGACTTGAATAGTTGTATCTTGAATGCTTGAGAGTTTTTACGCAAATGTTTCAGTAAACAGCTTCAGTGTTGCTCATCCTTTATTTATACTTGTATAAGAAGATATCCGTTGAAGTAGACATCTCTTTTTTGAATTTGAAGTACTTGATCAAAGGCATGGCTCGCATTTAATGCGACTTGACTCTCTATTTCGGAGCATTTAATGCGGCAGTTGCGGCTAGCAGCTTTCTACAGCGCCTCAGTCCACGTGGCATCTTTGTATTGGCTTCGTGTCTGCAACTTTGATCTTCTTTGGAACGACTCTATTTATTTTTGCTTGGATCTTTGTTCCTCGTACTGTATTTATCCTTCCTTAGATTGCAGGATACTTCTTTGTTTGCCATTGGTGCTGTTGATTGTTTGAGCAGTAAGTTTTGCGTTGTATCCTAGGTCTGCTCGCAGCTGTTACTTCCTCACAGTGCTGCTGTAACTTAGACCTACTTGTAGTATCTTCTTGCAGTACTGCTGTATCTTTTACTTGCAGTACTCTTGTATCATTTTCCTGCAGCGATGCTGCACGTCGTTCTTTCTTGCTTCGCTGCAGTGCGGTATCTACCTTCTTACAGTGATGCTGTATCTGTCTTCTTGTACCGATGATGTATCTGTCTTCTTTCCGTTATACAAAATATAGCTTTGTAACTTATAGTAACCACCATCTTCCAACGCCTATATCTAGACTCAAATCTAGTCTATGTTTTCATTTAAACATTGTAAAAAATAGGGTACACTAAACTTCCTATTACATATATATTTTATCTCATCAAAATCTAAACATTGAAATCCCAACAGAAACTCTATTGCAGTAGAGAGAGTTTCTTGCAGTGGAGAAGATTGTCTTGGAGTGGGCTCAATCAGATGACATCCTTCATCTCCTGTAACCTGAGTTCGCAGCATCCGTGCAAGAAAGATCAAGAGGATCTGCTGCTCAGGGAGCACTGGACAAAAAAAAGAGAAAGGCTGCTACAGAGACAAAGTTTGCAAAGCTACCGATGAAAGCAACAACGGAAGATGTACACGTCTTCCTAGCTCTGACTGTAGAGGCTATAAGAAGGGGCGACGATGTTGTATTTGCTCAAGAGCAAATCAACGCTCTTGGAATGGAGCAGGCTGAGGAAGCGATGTTGCATCTAACGCTACAAGTTAGTGTGAAAGAAACCAGGATGCAGCACACTCCAAGAAGAATGCGAGGAGAAGGATGCTCAAGTCACAACTCAAACTCCCTAGCATATGATCAAGTAGTTGAGGTCTCTCAACAATTGTCACTCTAGATCCCCTGGAAGAGGAGGAGACTCAGATACTTGACTACAGTGATTCTTAGTGCATGTCTACCCTGAAGCTGCAATAGCTTCAACTCAGGAAGAACCGACCATAATTATCAGAGAAGTTTTCTCTGATATTGTAGAGATTGCAGATGATGCGACCACGAAAGAAGTTACAGAGGCAGGGCTCCCTATACTGACAGAGGCAACAGTACAGCAAACAGACATCCTTGAAGAAAATGCTGAATCAACACGAAGGATGGATGCTGAGATTCTTACAGCAGTCGAACTTACAGTGTTGCAAACTGTTGAAGCTGTAAGAAATCAACCAGAGCTGCAAGAAGAGAATCTTACAGAAGAAACTGTCAAAGTTGCACGACCGACCGTTGAGACGGTGTCCGTACAAAAGACCTCAAACGAGGTGGCTATTGAGACAGTACTTCCTGGGGAGATGAAGACATTTGGAGGGGCGACTGTTGAGACAGTACCCTCAGAGGATACAACAGAAAAAGTGGCCGAAGTAACACCTATACAGCTAAAGACACCTCATAAGGAGGTTGATGCTGCTACTGCTGCAAGCTTACCTACATTCACCCAGGATACAACAGTAGAACTTACTGAGGAGGCCAATAAAGAGGAAGAAGATAAAGCTGCTGCCTTCGATGATATTAATGAGAAGTTTGCTTCTTTCAAAAGCACAAGCTCAAGGAGGAAGTTGCGGAGACAGGACTCCCTGTACTGGCAGAGACAACAGTACATCAGACAGACATCCTTGAAGAAAACACTGAATCAACACGAAGGACGGATGTTGAGATTCTTATAGCAGTCGAGCTTACAGTGCTGCAAACTGTTGAAGCTGTAAGAAACCAACTAGAGCTGTAAGAAGAGAATCTTGTAGAAGAAACTGTTGAAGTTGGAGGATCAACCATTGAGACAGTGTCCGTGCAAAAGACCTCAGATGAGGCGGCTATTAAGACAGCACTCCCTGAGTAGATGAAGACCTTTGGAAGGACGACTGTTGTAGCACCCATAAATCTTAGTCCTAATTAACCTATACTTATTAAAATCTTAGTCCTAATTAACCTATACTAATTAAATTAATGTTATCATGATATCTCTTGCTTGATTTATTTACACTTGGCAAGCTTTTAGGAGAAGATGGGTTGATTAGGGTAGAATTTAGGGAAAGAAATTAAGAAAGAAATTTTTTTATCTCTCATCTCATATTTCCCTCTCTTCCACCGCCATCTTCACCTTAACCATTACCTTCTAATCACCGTCGACAAGGTGTTTTCTGGCAAGATATATTGTTCAATTAAAAGGTTTTGTCAAGCCCATCACAATTTAGAGCTCGATTTTAGAAACGGCTGCCGTGTACGGCAACCCTATTTCTCTCTGTCTCTCGTTGTTTCTGTTGCCTATTTTTTACTGCCGCCGTATGTCTACCGATGCTTGGTTACGTCGGTGAGTTGTGTGGATGGTGTGGTGGCCGGCGCTCGTAGCATCGACGTGTCTGATTGAGAGCCACCGCAGCAAGCGACAGAGGTGTTGGAATATATATATATATATAAATGCATGTATGCATGGCCGTGGATATATATATATATATATATATATATATATATATATATATATATATATATATATCTATGTTTTGGTGTGCTACTGTGTATGAGAGAGGATGATTGGGAGAAGCTGGTACTGGGGGTTACGCCGGCATATCTACTGTAAGCCACCCCCGTGAGCGGCGGCGGTGCTTGGATATATATATGTTTGTGTGTGGATATACATGTATATATATATGTTGAATCTGTGTGTGTGATTGTGTGTGCGTGTGTGTGGTGGAGTCACCGGCGATGTGGGTCGCCGGCAACGGCGGCGGTAGGGGGTTCGGCGGAGGAGGCTGGGCAGCGGTGGTTTTGGGGCTGGTGTCAATTTTGAAAATTTGATAAGACCTAGGGACCAAATTACAAACCTTGGATTTAGGATAAAAAACACTTAGGCCCCTGAACTTATGGGTAATTATAAAATAGTCCCTGAACTTTATAAGATATGCAAACAGACCCCAAAACTCTCTGAAATTACAAAATAATCCCCAGATTTCTGAAAATCACAGAATGGATCCTAAACTTTACAGAATTTACAGAATCACCCCTAGACTATGATAAAATGATAGAACGACCCCTAAAGTTTACAGTTTTACTTTAAACTTTGGAAAGAAGACTTTTGGACCCTATTAACTTTGGAAATTTTGGATTCGACCTCCTTAACTTGTAGACATTGTTAAAGTTGACCCTAGAAGTTGTTAATATTACCTTTTTAGCCTAATATTGTGTAGAATGATAAATGGGCCCAAATCGGGTTATCGTTATATAATTTAACCTTTGCTAATTTTTCATTGTTAGAAAGAATTCTAAATTAACTTATGAAAGTACTCCTTTCTATTTTTCTAAGATAAGCCTTTGTGCTTTGTAGCATACGTAGAAGGGAATCGAAATAAGTCTGCCTAGTGTTTTTGAAGTTTTGTGAACGATGCAATAAGGTGGGGATAAAATACCTTTTTACAAATATGCTTATTCCCGATTATTTCAATTATGAAATCTTATTTTTGAATGAAATGGATAAATATTTATTTTATACAAGTAATAGTATGATTATTTTCGAAATGTGATCGTTTTACTATGAATACAAAGATGGAGAATGAGGTGAAGATAATATTTGCATATGTGCAAATAAAATGTGTTTTCACGGCGGGTGAGAACCACAACGAAGTGTTTTACTAAGATGATGTGTTTGCTTGTGTATGTTTGATGTGTTTATATGTGAAGTGAATATGTGCGCATGCACATTCAAGTCATAATGGTGAAAACCGTATCCAGAACGCACTACAAGAAATTTGGCTTTTAACAACCCCTCTTTAACAACGCTTTTACTGAATTTGTGTTGTCTTTTGGCTTTTTACAACGCTTTTTCCGAAAAGCGTTGTCTTTTTTGCAAAAAATCGCTATACGACAACGGTCAAAATTGAAACGACAACGCTTTTTAAAAAGGGTTGTTAAAAGGCGTTTTTTTCGCTCTACGACAACCCTTTTTCGCAACACTTTTGAGCGTTGTCTTTTCTTAGAAATTTTTTTTTTTTTTTGCAACCCATTATGCAACCCTTTTGTTTTGTGTGTTGCATGTTTAAAATAAAAAACAATTATAAAATAATTATTTTTTTATATAATTATTTTTTAATTAACTTAAATTTAATACATTTAATTAATTTATAATGTTATCTTATATTACATTATTTGCATTAATATTATCTTATATGAACAAATTCATTATTTTAGAAAATACTATTTTTATAAAATACTATTTTGAATTAATTAACAAATTAATTACACCTAATTAAGTATTACTCTCATCCTATTATATAATAATACAAAATTTGAATATTATTTTAAAACATGATTCGAAAATTGTATTTTATAATTCATAATTCATAAATTATGAATGTTTTTTGTAAAAAAATATAAAGATAAAATTATTGTGTTTTAAAATTAATACAAAAAACATAACAAAAAGATACATATATATATATATATATATCAATTAATTAAGAATATATAAAAAATTTAATTATACAAGGATAAAAAAAATACATTTATTAATTTGAAAAATATAAAAATTTGTATTACATAATAATATAAAAATTATATATTATTATTTTAGAAAATAAAGATAAAATGAGTTTGGTTTTAATTTGAACCAAAAATTATTTTACAACCAAAAAAAAACAATACATATATTAATTTGAAAAATATAAAAATTTGTATTACATAATAATATAAAAATTATATATTATTATTTTAGAAAATAAAGATAAAATGAGTTTGGTTTTAATTTGAACCAAAAATTATTTTACAACCAAAAAAAAACAATACATATATTAATTTGAAAAATATAAAAATTTGTATTACATAATAATATAAAAATTATATATTATTATTTTAGAAAATAAAGATAAAATGAGTTTGGTTTTAATTTGAACCAAAAATTATTTTACAACAAAAAAAAAAAACAATACATATATTAATTTGAAAAATATAAAAATTTGTATTACATAATAATATAAAAATTATATATTATTATTTTAGAAAATAAAGATAAAATGAGTTTGGTTTTAATTTGAACCAAAAATTATTTTACAACCAAAAAAAAACAATACATATATTAATTTGAAAAATATAAAAATTTGTATTACATAATAATATAAAAATTATATATTATTATTTTAGAAAATAAAGATAAAATGAGTTTGGTTTTAATTTGAACCAAAAATTATTTTACAACAAAAAAAAAACAATACATATACTAATTTGAAAAATATAAAAATTTGTATTACATAATAATATAAAAATTATATATTATTATTTTAGAAAATAAAGATAAAATGAGTTTGGTTTTAATTTGAACCAAAAATTATTTTACAAAAAAAAAAACAATACATATATTAATTTGAAAAATATAAAAATTTGTATTACATAATAATATAAAAATTATATATTATTATTTTAGAAAATAAAGATAAAATGAGTTTGGTTTCAATTTGAACCAAAAATTATTTTACAACAAAAAAAAACAATACATATATTAATTTGAAAAATATAAAAATTTGTATTACATAATAATATAAAAATTATATATTATTATTTTAGAAAATAAAGATAAAACGAGTTTGGTTTTAATTTGAACCAAAAATTATTTTACAACAAAAAAAAAACAATACATATATTAATTTGAAAAATATAAAAATTTGTATTACATAATAATATAAAAATTATATATTATTATTTTAGAAAATAAAGATAAAATGAGTTTGGTTTTAATTTGAACCAAAAATTATTTTACAACAAAAAAAAAAAACAATACATATATTAATTTGAAAAATATAAAAATTTGTATTACATAATAATATAAAAATTATATATTATTATTTTAGAAAATAAAGATAAAATGAGTTTGGTTTCAATTTGAACCAAAAATTATTTTACAACAAAAAAAAAACAATACATATATTAATTTGAAAAATATAAAAATTTGTATTACATAATAATATAAAAATTATATATTATTATTTTAGAAAATAAAGATAAAACGAGTTTGGTTTTAATTTGAACCAAAAATTATTTTACAACAAAAAAAAAACAATACATATATTAATTTGAAAAATATAAAAATTTGTATTACATAATAATATAAAAATTATATATTATTATTTTAGAAAATAAAGATAAAATGAGTTTTGTTTTAATTTGAACAAAAAATTATTTTACAACCAAAAAAAAACAATACATATATTAATTTGAAAAATATAAAAATTTGTATTACATAATAATATAAAAATTATATATTATTATTTTAGAAAATAAAGATAAAATGAGTTTGGTTTTAATTTGAACCAAAAATTATTTTACAACAAAAAAAAACAATACATATATTAATTTGAAAAATATAAAAATTTGTATTACATAATAATATAAAAATTATATATTATTATTTTAGAAAATAAAGATAAAATGAGTTTGGTTTTAATTTGAACCAAAAATTATTTTACAACCAAAAAAAACAATACATATATTAATTTGAAAAATATAAAAATTTGTATTACATAATAATATAAAAATTATATATTATTATTTTAGAAAATAAAGATAAAATGAGTTTGGTTTTAAAATTAATACCAAAAACATAAATTATTTGAAAAAATTATTTTATAAAATAAAAAAAAGATATAAAAATGATTAATTAAATGAATAATATGAAAAAAAAATTTAAATATGTGTAATTGAACGATAAACTATTTTTTAAAATAAAAAAATATACATATATTAATTGGTCAATACAAATTTTTTTATATAATAATATAAAATTTATATATTATTGTAATTAAATTAAAGTTGAAAATTTTAATTATTTTATGATGTTATTTCATATTATTTGCATTAATATTATCTTATATATATGAACAAACTCAAAATTTTAAAAAATTAGTATGTTTATAACATATATTAAAAATATGCACTAGTATACTTTATAATTGTCTTAATATGAAATTAGATTAAATATTATTAAACATATTAATTATTCATTAATCTTCCAATTATATATTAATTAGTCATTAATTATATATGTATATATATATAATTAGTTAATAAAAGAAATACATATATAATATAAACACAAAAGCACTAATTGCCTAGTGGTTCAAGGTCTTACGAAGGTCACGAGTTCGAATCCCAGACAACGCACATTTATTTCTCATGATGTGGCAATGATGTGTCAAAATTTGATGATGTGGAAGATGATGTGGCGATGATGTGTCCAAAATACGCTGATGACGTGTCATTTTTTCGATTTTTTTTAGGATATGACAACGCTTTTTACAACGCTTTTTAAAAAAAATTCAAAAATGGCGGAAAAGACAACCCTTTTTTGCAACGCACCAAAAAGCGTTGTCGTATCTAGATACGACAACGCTTTTTGGTGCGTTGTCGTTGTGCGAAATTTTTTTTGCAACCCTGCCTACGACAACGGTTAAAATTCCTCTTTAACAACGGTTTTTAACCGTTGTTAAAGCCTAAAATTCTTGTAGTGACGGCTAAGAACAGTATAACATCGGTGAAAACTGAATCCAGGAAGGCTAAGAACCGTATTTCATGGTGGTGAAAACCACATCCAGGACGACTAAGAACTGTATTTCATGGTGGTGAAAACCACATCCAGGATGGCTAAGAACCGTAATGAAAGTGATATGATTGAATATGAAAGTGATGTGATTGAAAATGAAAGTGATATGATTGAATATGAAAGTGATGAGATTGAATGTGAAAGTGATGTGATTAAATGTGGTATTTCAACTGATTATTATGTTTTCTTAATTTTTACTTGTTTCTATTACTGTAATCCGACTCCCTACTGGGTAGCCTTTGTGCACTCATCTTTTTTTTTATGTTTCCTTTTATATATCCAGGTTCTGACAAGAGAAGCTGAAGAGAGATGCCAGATCTTTTGGTCGTAAATAGTATGTACTTCTGATACTTCAAAAATAGAAATTTTAAGATTTGTAAAGTTAAAGCCCGTAGGGCCAAGCACTTATGTAAATTTCCTCTGTTTTTGCTAAACTCTCAATGTTCGGTATAAAAAGCCTGTGAAAACTTTTTATTATAACCAAATGATCGATCTTTAAATTTGAATTTGTTATGACTTACTGGACGCCCGAAGTGAAATTTAATATTTTATCTCGTTTCAAAAATGAGGCGTGACAACTGTGGAGACAGTACCCTCAGAGGATACAGCAGAAAAAGTGGCCGAAGTAACTCCTATATAGCTAGAGACGCCTCATAAGGAGGTTTATGCTGCTACTGCTGCAAGCTTACCTGCATTCACCCAGGATACAACAGTAGAAGTTACTGAGGAGGCCAATGAAGAGGAAGAAGATGAAGCTGCTAACGCCGATGATGTTAATGAGAAGTTTGCTTCTTTTAGAAGCACAAGCTTAATGAGGAGTGGTGAGGATGATGATGATGAAGAAGATGATGATGAGGAAGAAACTGAAGTTTTAGAGCAGCATACAAAACAGACCCCTCAAACTATTATCCCATATGCTGCACTAGCTTCTGGCCTTAAACAAGGAAGAGCAGTGGACTGTCAACTGATGAATTAATTGACAAAATTGTTACTGCTGTTAGACACCTCCTACAAGCTCTGTAAGAATATAAGTATAACATGTAGAGAAACATGCACCTTAGTGACAAGTTCCACGCTGCAACAATGACCAGCTTCAAGAAAGATATTGAAGCACTCCCTAACATGATAAAGAACAACCTTAACGATAATGCTAACAGGCTGTACAAGGATAGGATACGGATGGAGGGAGAGCTCAAGAGAAAGGCTGCAATCAACAGGTAAGAGGTAAAGACATGCAAGAACTCGGTTGATGTTGCAGTATAAACTCTAAACAACCACTTCATGATGTTAGAAACACTCCTGGACAATGTCCTTGACCAATCCCCAAGAACCAAGAGTGTTGACGACAGGTTGGGTAACCTGGAGATGATAGTCGGCGAGCTGAGGGATATAATGGCCAGTGCATTCCCTCAACATGCTCATGGAGACCAGCCGCAACCTAGACAAGCCCCCGTATCAGGAAGAAGACCACGATCCTCTGTGGTTAGAGCAGCCCTGCTCCACCCCCGGCTTTTGATGATGCTAAAAAGGGAGAAGGATTTTCTGAAAAATAAGAAGAATAAGATGACCAAGATGATGATCAGCCTCTAAGCAGACGAAGAAGAAGATCAAGGTCATTTGCTGCTGCTGATATTCCCTCTCCAAAAAGATGGAGAAAGGATGATGAAGAAGGAGGAGCTGGTGGTGCAGCTGCTGCAAGCAGACCAGCTGCAGGCGCTGTATACAGTGTCACTGCAAGAAAGGATGCAACACCTCCCTCTTCTTACAGCACCAAGAGATGGAGAGATGATCAGCAGTAGGGATCGAGAAAAAGGATAAACAAAGCTGAAGTAGAAAGACACTATAATGAGAAGATGGTTGCTCAAAGGGCTAAAAGAGCCAGAACAGAGCAAGAAGAGAATGTCTGGATGCAGAGGCTTGGAGTGATTGGTGAGAGCAGACCAAAGATGATGGAAGATGTAGACAGAGCTCTCTACTAATACCCCCCTCAAGAAATTCCACGACTCGACACAGTTAACATATCTATTGAAGTATTTGTACTAATGGATCATAGGCTTGAAAGAGAAAACATGGCCTGGAGCTTCAACATCTTCAAGTCAATCAGATTGCCTACTGACAGGAATCCATTGTTTGAGGTGATTACTTTGTACAAGAGATTAGAGTACCTCAATAATTCAGATATCTTTGCAAAGAGGGTTTCTTCAGAAGGTTTCAGACCTGCTAATCTGCATTGAGAAGATATGAACAGCTTGCTAGGGATGGAGAGCTGAAAATTCAGACAAGATACATATGCCTAGTGAAGCAAGACAGAATAATGCCTTTCTGTTAGGACTTCTAGCTGAGATGGATTCAGATTCCGAAGATCAAGTAGAAACTGGAAGAATCCTATCAGGAGTCCATTCGAGATTCGTGGAAGGGCTCAAGAGAAAGAGAGGAGCAAGAAAGAAGAGTTGCTGAAAGAAGACCTGATGAATCGTCAACAAGGAGGTCCCTGTTTCAGCAGTAGTTACTGCAAGATTTTTCTATATATATCTGTATATATACCTTTCTTTTTATCCTTGTAAAATTTCTTTCTCTTAATGAAGAAATTTTATTTTCTGCTCTATGATCAATTTCATTCCTTATGAACTTCTGCATGCTTTTATAATCTTGCTGATTAGTGATAAGGATTAGAAATGATACATCACTAATGAATCCAGGATTAGCTTATCTTTCTTAGATCATATATGTAATACCCTAACGAAAAAGATAAGTGCAAAAGTAAAAACTTTCTTCATGAACGAAATAATGTAAAGGGTTTTGTCATTATCAAAAAGGGGGAAATTGTTGGGATTTCAATGTTTAGATTTTGATGAGACAAATCACATATGTAATAGGAAGTTTGAGTACCCCATTTTTCACAATATTTAAGTGAAACCATAGTGTAGGATTGAGTCTATAGTTATAGGTTCTGAAAGGTGGAGGTGTCACGCCCCAATTTTCTTATAAAAACATTTATCAGAGTTTTTCACACGGGCGTGCAGGAAGAAGAAAAGAGGTAGGAGACGAACATAAAATATTACATAATAACCATCAGTTCAACCGATTTAAACATAATACTCACAGCGGAAAATACATCAGAAACTCACATCCCATACATACATCATCCTCAGGATCTCACATCCCGAATACACACCATCATCAGGACCTCACATCCCGAATACACATCATCTAACCACCAAACTTGGATTCCTTACAACATTGTTTTATAAAGACAAAAGTTTGAGAAACATCATATTGAAATAATTTACAGATCCAAAAGAATAGCACCTCCTCTCTCCTTTTAGGGTTCATCATGCCTATCACCTCCTGTAATGTGAATTACAGAATAAGGGGTGAGTGAGTTGAATACACTCGTGGGGAATAAAATCCGTTTCTAAATCTTAACACATATATTTGAATCAGAATTACGTATAATCATCACTAATCACAGCACAAAATATGCACAGCAAACATTAGAAATGGTAAGGGACGAATAGGTGCGGGCATCGTCCGTCTTATCCCATAAAATGGTCTCAATTACCGCTGGTGCATTTCAAGGACCACCAAACCTTTCATAGAAGAATGGGGGTTAGGGACGAATGCATGAAGGGGCGCCTCAGCGGGCCACCCCTCACAGTTTATGTATGTCACAGCAAGTATAATCACAACATTTAGTATTCCTCAATCATGCTTGAAATAGGGAAAACTATAAACAGATAAAGAGTTAGAAATTACCCCCACCTTGTTCGGTGGTTACCACGTGAGTTGCAAGTATCGAAGATCACATATCCCAAAGCTTCAATCCAATCGGTAGCCTACATAGTTTACGATGTTTTTAGATATTTATGAAATATAATTAAGGATTTAAACGATATCGAATTGGATGTTATCGATCGAAACGAGACGGATCGGAACAGAGGGCCTAACGATTGAAGCTGAAGAAACAAGAGGGAAATATCAGTTTATATATCTGAGGTGAAAGATAATGAAATTTGGATCATAACAAAAAAAGAATGAGCTCAATCAGGTCAGCGATATCTTGTTGGCGATGACTCGATGTTAAAGAACGATGAAAAGAAAATGAGAATCGGATCGAAAATCGCATTTAAAAACGACGTCGCGCGTGTTCCCGTCGACGGGAAAATTTCCCGACGGCGTCTCCCGTCGGCTGCCTAGTTTTCTAGGCAGCGGGGCAGATTGCTCCCGTCGTCGGCCTGCTCGAGCAGCCACCTTCCCGGCGCCACCGGCGGTGGTGTCGCCGTCCTATGCCACCGAAACTTAGTCCTATGGCTAGCCTGAATCACCGGCTACCAGATCCGGCCATCCCTCGCCGGATTCCGGCGTGAATAGTACCATAAAAACAGCCACGAAAACCCTTCGTCAAACACAATTTACACAAACACAATGCAACAACTACTTTTCCAATCCATTTTCCGGCACCGGTGCCACCACCCATGGCGGCGCCACCCCTCCAGTGGCTAGCCCACCACTCCAGAAGCCCTTCCAGTGCCTGCAACCTCGAGAAAAAGAGCAAGAGAAAGAAAAACGGGAGAGAGAAAAGGTGGCTGAAAATAAGGGTTTAGGGTTTGGAGATAGTTTTTTACCATTTTCCGGCGAACGGAGAATCGGAATTGAATTCCGGAAGTTGCCCTAGACTCGTATCGTTGAGGGCTACGTTATATACGAAAATCAACTGAAATGGACGGGTTTGACTTTTTCCGGCGACGGCAGCGGCGGTTTTTCATCATTTTCCGACAATGGCGGCGGTGGCGGCGGCGGCGGCGGTGCTCCGGCGGCGGCGGTGGCTCTGGCGGCGGCGGCTTGCCGGAAATGGAATATAAAATTTAAAAAAAGAAAGAGAGAGGAGAGAAAGACTTACGTGTGTTCGGCGCTTTTCGGCTCGTTCGAAGAAAGGTGAAAAAAATGAAATGAATGAGTGCCTATTTATAGAAAATCTGAAAAATTACTGTTCATTTACTGTTCACGATAAGGGTCGGTTACTGTTCATCTAGATCTCGTTCCTTGTTTTTCCGAAACTTCGTATTTTGCCCTTTTCTTCACCGTTTGAGCTACGAGTGTCCGATTGACCTCTAGTTTGTTTCTATCTTCTCGTTTTTCCATTACACATCTAATGATATAAAAATATTCTATTTTCCATGTGTATAAATTTTATCCATCTAAAACTGATCGTTAAACACATCTCTGAAACGCACGTAATTAAATTAAACACTCAAGAGTTAATACACATAAGATATTTCAATTAAGGTTTACTTATTTAATTAACCAATTATGCTTTGTTTTATCCTGGGCGTTACAGGAGGAGCTCAACAAAGCCATATTGCATCAAGAAGATGAAAGCATAAAGATACTGCAAGTATAAACTGTAGTAATACGGCAAGTAAGAAAGAACGGCAAACATCGCTGTAGGAAGAAGATGTTGGATACAGGAAGAAGTTACTACAATGCAGCTGTAAGAAGAAAAGGAACTACGCTGCAAGAAGTAGTTGCAGTTGTTGTGTGTATGTTGAGTTCTAGTAGGTATTAACTCATTAGGTTGATAGATTGTTAAGTGTTTTCTTGTAATTCAATCTTGCTTAACGAAGTTCTTGCTCGAGGTAGCAGTAGAGTGGACGTAGAAGGATTACACCACCTTCGAACGACTATAAGCCATAAATATTTTATTATTTTATATATCTATGCTGCATCTTATTTATATATGTTGTCATAAGCATAAAACATCTTGAAAAGAAAAACATATTTGAGAAAACAAGCCTTCAATCAAAATATAATTTTCGCTGCGTAAAACTCTAAGTTACAGCGTATAGCACTGCATACTAGTGGTGTAAGCAGTAATAGTTGGTGCCGTAAGTTCAAGTAACTTGCAGAACAGTAAGTTTTAAAAAATTTTATAAAATCGACAAAGGTTCATTCACCCTCTCTGAACCTTCGAGACCATTTAGGACCAACAATTATTATAAAATACTTAGTCATGTGTTTTTTAATATTATTTATTAATATTTTAATTTTTAATTATAAAATAATTAGTCTCATAAAACTTATGGAAATGTCTTTCAGTTTTGATTTGGTCAACCACTAAAAGAAAAAAAAGGAAATCTCAAAAGAGTTAAAAAAAAAATATGTATATATTGATTGATTAATTGAAAACATGTTTCCAAACTTAAATTTCTATCAACTTATTTATTAATTAAAAAATTAAAATAGAAAATTGAAATGTTGACTTTCAACTGGATTTTATTATTTTTGAAAAACATTAAAAATCAGTTTGAAAATATCGATATTGCAATTAAACCTTGATTTAAAATACATATTTATACATATTCATAACTCATATATTTTATATTATTTATTTTTCCTGCATTGTGTTGCGTTCAATTAGCTCTTGTAGCTTAAATAGTTTTTATGACTTTAATTAAATTGTTGTAAGACATCAAGAATTTGGTAGTTCCTCATCATTCTATTAATTATTTATTTCGTTGAGTAATAGTCTATTATTTGTAAGTACTCAATTTTTTCACGATACATTCTTGCATATCGGTCGAAAAATATATCTTTGATTCTTTAGAGTTTTACGAGTTAGGTAGAATGATATATGTTTCCTCTTTTGCTTGATGTTTCACTATCTACATCCAAATCAACATAATTGTTGATATATTGTATCTCTTGTTCTTTAACGTCTCTATAATATCACTATTTCTAGGTTCAGCCCCACCACTATTACTAACCCCAACACCTATTTCGACCTTGAAGTAATCATTTACATTAGAGAATTTTCCAGTATTCAATTGATCACAGGGTCATCAACTCATTTCTCTCAACTACTTGCAGCAAGTTGATCGATCTTAAATATTCTTCATCGGTTTTTCGTCTTTATGGTACGATTGTTCTTCATCTTTGGGATCAGACAATTCTTCAACTTTTAGAGTATAACTGTTGATGTTTGGTGATTTTTCATGAAAGTATATCAATATTGAAATCACAACCAAGATATCCAAGTCCTTCAAGGTCCTACAACATAGGTAAGTTTATGTAACATCAAAAAGATGTTACATAAAAACTGTAAAGTATTACATAAGATAATATGTAACACTTTATGTGTGTTACTGTTGCTCGTGTTACATAAAGTCTAAAATAACACTTTTAATAGCTTTTAGTAACACTTTTTATAAGCGTTACATTAAAGAATTTTAATGTAACGCTTTATTGTAACACTTTAAAATTGTTACATATAACTTTCTATGTAACATTTTTATTATGAAGTGTAACGCTTGTTTTGTAACACTTTCAAATTTTATTATAACACTTTCAAAATGTTGCATATAACTTTTTAAGTAACACTTTTATAATGAAATATAACGCACGTTTTGTAACACTTTAGAATGTATCGTATCATCTCGTTTTAATAGTTGTATCACTTTAAATTGTGAATGTAACACTTTAAACTATCTCATGTATCATTTTTTTGTTAATTATGTAACACTTGAATTGTTGTATATGTATATCGAAATATATATATATATATATATATATATAATACATATATATTTATATATACATGAATATTATGTAAGTACATATTTCACAAAATATTATTAGGTCAAACAAACTTGTCAAATAAAGAAATATATTAATATATATCATTTCTAAAATGTGAATCCATTATATATAACAAACTAAAACACTTAAAGTCTTCTACACAAAGACTTAATCACCCAAAGATCTAAAGATCTTTAAACATAATCCATTGAAATAAAATATGACTAATAGCTAATCTTCATGATCATACTCTTCATTCTCAAGTCTTTTTTTCCTGTTTCCTTCAAGATCATCATCATGATTTGCTTCATCATCTCTATCTTCATCATCCTGAAAATTTAAATTAACACTACTATAAGTGAACTTATAATGATAACACCATCATCATGCTAATAATTATAAAGAAATATCCTCATATAAACAAAGTTTTTTAATGCAGATAATTCATTAAATATAATAGTAATAACACCACCAACGTTATTTATATTATTTTTCAAACATTAAAGACAATCCATCCAAAATACCAATACCATCATTATAAAAAATAATGCTTATTAATACCTGATGTTGCTCTAAATCTTTAATGCTCCCAGAAGATTTCCCATTCAGAAGATGATTTGCAATTTCTGAAACACTTAATGGATCCCCAAGTGATGAGGATATAGAGGCAAATATTTCAGGAGAAAGTTGTTGCTTGAAAATTTTCATAACTTCTTCTACTGTTTTTTGTCACAATTTGGGCTTTATATGGCTGTAAATATTCATCTGGAACAAGTACTTTTGACTCAATAGCTTTCTTCATTCTCTTAGCACACCTGCCAATTAACCTAAGATGACCATGCTTCTTAACATCATAAATAACATCACCTTCTCCAATTTGCTTTTCTGATTGATCCTATAACATTTAAAATGTTTTGAGTAAAATATCATAACTTATCTTTAAGCATAATATGTAACGCCCAAAATAAAAACGAAGTATAATTGATTAATTAAATAAGTAAACCCTTATTTAAAATATCTTATATGTATTAATTTTTAAGTGTTTAATTTAATTATGTGCGTTTCACATGTTGTTTAACGATCGGTTTTAGAGGGATACAATTTATAAACATGGAACATAAAATATTTTTATACCATTAGATGTGTAACGGAAAAATGAGAAGATAGAAACGAACTAGAGGTCAATCAGACACCCGTAGCTCAAACGGCGAAGAAAATGGCAAAATACGAAGTTTCGGAAAAACGAGAGAACGAAATCTTATCATGAATAGTGACCTACTCTATCATGAATAGTAACTTTCAAAATTTTCTATAAATAGGCCCTCATTCGATTTCATTTTCACCATTTCTTCGAACGAGCCGAAAAGCGTCGAATACACATAAGTCTCTCTCTCCTCTCTCTTTCCTTTTAATTTTAAATTCCGTTGTCGCCGCTGCCGCCGCCGGAGTTGTCCGAAAATAGTCAAACTCATCCATTTCGGCTCATTTTCTTATACAACGTAGCCCTCGACGATACGAGTCTAAGGCAACTTTCGGAATTCAATTCCGATTATCCGTTCGCCGAAAAATGGTGAAAAAACCGCCGCTGCCATCGCTGGAAAAAGTCAAACCCGTTCGTTTCGGCTGATTTTTGTATATAACGTAGCCCTCGACGATACGAATCTAGGACAACTTCCGGAATTTAATTTCGATTCTCCGTTCGCCGGAAAACGGCGAACAACCATCTTCAAAACCCCAACCCTTACTTCTGGCCACCTTTTCTCTCTCCCGTTTCTCTCTCTCTCGCTCTTTTTTCTCACCGTTGCAGGCACCGGAAGGGCTGCCGGAGTTGTGGGCTAGCCACTGGAGGTGTGGTGCCGCCATGGGTGGCGGTGCCAGTGCCGAAAAATGGCCTAGAAGGGGGGGCTGTTGCAAGGAGTTTGTGAAATGTGTGCGACGAAGGGTTTTTGAGGTTTTTTTTCAGGTACTATTCATGCCGGAATCCAGGGAAGGATGGCCGGATCTGGTAGCCGATGGTGCGGACTAGCCGGAGGACTAAGGGTTGATGGCATAGGGTGGCGCTGCCGCGGCCGGTGGCGCCGGGAAGGTGGCTGCTTGAGCAGGCCGACGACCGGAGCAACCTGCCCCACTGCCTAGAAAACTAGGCAGCCGACGGGAGACGTCGTCGGGAAATTTTCCCGTCGCCGGAAACACGCGCGACGTCGTATTTTCGATTTGTTTTCGATCCGAATCTCATTTTCGTTTCATCGTACTTTATCATCGAGACGTTGCCAATAAAATATCGTTGAACGGGGGTCGTGGGTCCCGGTCAAAGTCATCTCTTTGACCAAATTACCAAAATACCCCTAAATCTTAAAACGCTCCGTTCGAGCTCGTTTCAACTCCGATTGAGCTCATTCTTGTTTTGTTGTAATCCAAAATTCATTCTCTTTCACCTCAACTGTACAAACTGATCTTTCCCTCTTGTTTCTTCAACCTCAATCGTTAAGCCTTCTATTCCGATCCGTCTCATCTCGATAGATAGTATCCGATTCTATATCGTTTAAATCGTTAATTTTATTTAATAAAGATCTAAGAAACACTGTAAATTATGTAGGCTACCTGTTGATTTGAAGTCTTGGGATACGTGATCTTGGATACTTGCTGCTCACGTGGTAACCACCGAACAAGGTGGGGGTAATTTCTTTAAATTAAGATATTATAAAGTTTATGCAATCTTTTAAGATTATTATTAAATGTGGGAAAAATTATTATGTCGGTATTGATACCTCTTTCAAAATATTTAATTTACAAAGTATTCAAATTACGAACTATTATACTATATGAAATGTGTTGGGTATACGTGCTGAATGCATGAGATGTTATATGTGAAAATGAAAGTGATATGATGGATATGATTAATGAATGTTTCAAAGCACATGATGGATTGTGAATGTTTACTATGAATGCAAAGGTGAAGAATGATGTGAAGTTAACGTATGTATATGAGCAATAAGATATGATTCCGAATTGCAACTAAGTGTTATGTTAAAATAATGTGCTTCCATGTGTATGTTGGATATGTGTATGTGTGATGTGAATATGTATGCATGTGCATGTACAGCGGCTAAGAACCGTATCTATGGTGGCTAAGAACCACATCTATGGCGGCTAAGAACCGTATCTATGGTGGCTAAGAACTACATCTATGGCGGCTAAGAACCGTATCTATGGCAGCTAAGAACTGCATCTATGGTGACTAAGAACCACATCTATGGCGGTTAAGAACCGTATCTATGGTGGCTAAGAACCACATCTATGGCGGCTAAGAACCGTATCTATGGTAGCTAAAAACTGCATCTATGGTGGCTAAGAACCACATCTATGGCGGCTAAGAACCATATCTATGGTGGCTAAGAACCACATCTATGGCGGCTAAGAACCGTAAAATGTTTTCATGACGGCTAAGAATCGTAAAATGCTTTCATGGCGGCTAAGCACCGTAAATTATATGAAAAGTGATGTTTGAATGTGAAGGATGATTGATTTGAGATGAATGCTTACATTTTTAAAATGATTTAAGCCAAGTGTTTGAAGTGATCTATTTTCTACGGTTTTTAGTAAAAGATAAACATTTTACGAAAATCTGTTTTATGTGATAAAATCGTGTTTTGGCATGTGTGTAAAATCTTCCAAAATTATTTCATGTCATCCCGAGTTCCTCACCCCACTGAGTGTACTATTGTCACTCACCCCCTTTTTAAAATGTTTTCAGTTTAAGGAGTTTTAAGGAGTGGCGCGCGAGCGATGGATGCTCGTAGCCGATGATCAAAGGTTACAGAAGTTTTTATTTGTAAATGTGATATTTTATGAATTATGGAAACGTATATTTTATAATAAATCTTGAATTTTAAATTATTCTTGATTTTTATTTATCTTTATTCTTTTGAAAGAGTGAATTTTTATGAGTGAGTAACGTCTCGGTTAAGATTTATTTACCAAAAAGAATCGGGACGTTACATAATATGATTATTAAATAAACCAAAAATTACATACATTGATATTTTCAATAGGCTCAAATGATGTCTTGTACTTCCTCCCTGGTGTCCTTTTACGAGTTTCTTCAAACACCCGTGCTTCAGATGGTGGATTCTTTTCTTTTTGTTCCTTGCACAAAATATCATAGATAATATTCTTATAATATTGTATTAATCTGCAAATTTAGGAAATAAAAATTACACCACAATGAATAAAACTATCTTTATTACTTAAACCTTGAAAAATACACAAATTACATAACATAAACACGATAAGAGTACACACAAACACAACATAAATGCAAAAACACACAACCAGCAATGATCACATAAATATTGATATATATATATATATATATATATTTTGCAACTAACATAATTGACGTCGATATATCGACAAGTTAGATGAACATGAATATAACATCTATTTATAGAGGATGTGAAGTAATTATTAAAAATGATATATATCGGTATATTGATATTGCAAATGATATGGTAGTTGATATTGATATCGATAATTTATATATTGATTTATGCATATCGCAACTGATAATCTATATTGATAAGTTAAATATTAATATATATATTGTAACTGATATAACTGACGTCGATAATATCGACAAGTCTAGATTTCATCCAACGTAATTGGTTCTCATCATGCACTACTCAATTTGAGAAAATGACTAAACTTTGAAATATAGCCTATTTCCACCTCTAATTATATATATAACGCAAGTGAACAAATATATATATATATAACTAGTTACCGGTATATGACGCTTTCTTGCATATGACAGAGGTCCTGAAGTTGGTCTATCTATCTGAGATTCATGATTGTCCTTGTTCCTCTTACTGATTTTCTGTATGGAAAAAAAATTCATAAATTGAACGAAATCAACATTTGTATTTTTCATTGGAATCAAATTACAATGAAAACAAATTAGTTGGTATCAAAGAGACAAAATACAAATTTAAAATAGAATAAATAATATGCATTCAATAATTAAACAAAAAGACTGTAAAATCCAATGAAAACAAATTAGTTGGTATCAGAGAGACAAAATACAAATTTAAAATAGAATAAATAATATGCATTCAATAATTAATAAAATGGTTAATTTAAATGAGGATAAATAATATGCATTCAATAATTAAACAAAAAGACTGTAAAATACCTGAACCTCTTCTAGATCCCAATAGGCTAATAAGTCCTTAAAATGTTTTTCTGGCATTGAACGTGGTCTATTATTCCATCTATCAACTTTATTGTTGTATGGAATATAATGTTTCAATTTGAGTCTAGATTTGTGAACACGCCAAGGAGCTTCAATTGATTTGAGAACGTAATCTTTGCCTTCCTCTGCAATCATATACTTCTTCTGAAATATATGTTTAATTTCAAAACATAACACAATTATATCATTATTAAATATCAGTGTATTTTTAGAAATATTAGAATATAAAACACATGTAACGAAAGATGATAACAAATATTTTATCATTTTTTAATAAAATCATACCTTCACATAATCCCAAATATTATCCTTGCCAGAAACTTTGAGCCAACTAAGCTCATTTAGTGGAGCAAGATTAGAATCTCGAGCTAATGTATGTCCCTAGAAAATGACTGAATTTATCTAATGTAACCTTATCTGGACCAATTGGCTGACACAATTCATTTAAAATAATAGGTTTACGGTCATTTATCGTCCATCCATGAACATCTTTGCACATACTAGGTCCTCTTGTTTGTTTCTCTTTCTATGCCACTACTGCAACAAAAACATCAAAACCACATTTGAAAAAATAATAAAAACATAAAAATCTAAACTTGTAAATCAATATATAATATTTACCATGTTGATTGTCATTCTTATGAATTGATTCATAACACTTACCAGGTTGTTCACCATTCTCAGGAACTGATTCGGTTATAACACCGATTAAATCGTTTCCCACCTCTTCCATATCATCACGTGTTTCCTCTTCAAAAACATGGTCATTTGAATTGTGAAAACTCTCATTTTCTTCCTCCAAATCAAGCCAATATCTACCATTTGTTGCATTTTTGATGTAGATTAGTTTGATAGTCGTTCATTATCTCTTGATCCCTCTTCTCTAGCATTCAGTAGTTGCTCTTCTGATGCTATTTGATTTGACAATCCATGAAGATTTTTTGATTTCTCTTTCATTATTAGATAAACACTAAGTGATCCAGGTGCTACCAAGGCTTTAATTTGTCTTTTGTTTGATGCAGTATTTCTATCTACTTCATTTCCACTTACCTTTAGTTGTGATTTGTCTCCTGAAGACACTCTTCTATCTCATTCAGAAACCTCTGGTAGCTTTTTACGTTCTTTTTGGGATTTGCAGGTTTTAGAGCGCATCTTCACAAAACTTATCATTGAATTGGTAAAGTATTGAGATTTCTCTATACTTTTCACAGTTCCTCTCTCAGCCATTACATGTGATCAAATTTATTAGAACAACAATTATAAAATAATAAAACTAACTAAATAAAAAAATTAAAAAAAGATGTTAATTAAACATACACAACCTTCTTCGAGCAAGACCTTAAAATTTTGTTGTTATCCATAAACTCATAATCAACATCTGCAATTAAGTGGTTAGTTCATCATCTTCTTCATTGGAATTGAGCTCATCTTTCTCTGCTAAAACCTTAGTAGAATTTCTTTTGTTGGTCTTATTCATTATCTTCTCCATCAGACATGTAGTTTCACGAGCAAGGGTTTTAATCCCCAATTCCTGAATCTTCCTTTTATTTTCTTCAATGGTCTTCAACCTCTGCTTCTCATAATCTATCATTTCACTCAATTGATTTGTTGCGGGTAAATCCTTGCGATGATTTTTTGCGGTAAATCCTTGCGGTGATCTCGATTGGTCTCCGGTGATCTCGATCTCAATCTATCTGGTTATCTCAATATATTTGTTGTGAGGTTTGTAAATCTATTGTTCTTCAGATATGAAACTGTCAACCACAACAAAGAACGTGATTTTTTTTCCTTACAAGAACGTGTTTTTTTTCTATTCTTCCTATTTATAATGTATTTTTTAATTTTCTCCATAAATTTTTTTAATTTTACTAAGAACTTCCATCCAAAATATACTTCATTTTTAATATTTCATCCATCACCCAAAATAATTACGCAAATACATAATATGTACACATAAAAATAAATAGATATTTATGTCTAACTTGTATCTCAAATATATCTAAAAATTAGGTCGATGTTTATTTTCCAAGTAATTTTCTTGAAATCCGAGTAATAATAATGTGTATCTATATATATAAAAATAGATGGTTGAACTTATTTTATAATGATCTACTAATACATGAAATTTATAGACATTTTATAAGCTTATGTTAAAAAATGGAGATAGAATGTGATAATTTCTAGACAATTTTAAAAAAATGGAGATTTAATGTGATAATTTCTAGACAATTTATAAGCTTATGTAATATAATGTGATAATTTCTAGACAAATTCTAAACTTTTGTACAAAAAATTGAGATATAATGAGATAATTTTTACAGAAGTTCTAGACTTTTGTACAATTAAAATAAATAGATGGTTGAAATTATTCCATTATGATCTTCATAAATATGAAACTTTTAAAAAATTTCTAAACATAAGTACGACAAAAAAATATGTTTTAGCAAAAATATTTTTCCAGCTATTATTACATTAATGAAACTAAGAGAGAAGAAAAGAAATTGACAATTTATAGCTAGAAAAAAATAGAGGGGGCGAACTTAGTGTGATGGTCAAGCCCAAAATAAAATGTATTAAAAAAGACATCTAAAAAAAATAAAAAAGAACTCAAAAAAAACAAATTAAAACAGTCGATCTTTAGTGACCAATTTTGAAAAAAAGAAAATATAAAATAAAAGACTTGGGTTAAGCAATTTCACAATAGTAGTGAAAGTATAGCCAAAGGGAAAAAAAAAGCTGAAACAAATGAAGACAATGAACCCATGGAGATAATATGAGAAGTCATGCTGAGTAAAATAATTAAACAAGAAGTCTTCTTGCTTAGAATGATGACATTGTGTGGAAGGAGATTAGATGGGCTACAAGACCTGGAAAAGGTAGCAGAAACTTATAGTAGCTGAAATAGTCTTAACAAACATAAAGAAAATAATGGAGGTAATTTCCATGATAAGTACTAGACTTTTGTACAATTAAAAAAAATAGATGGTTGAAATTATTCTATAATGATCTAGAAGTACATGAAATTTTAGAATATTTCTAAACTGATGTAAAAAAAGATATATGCCGTAAGCAAAAATGTTTTTTCAAGTACTATTATATTAATGGATACTAAGAGAGAATAAAAGAAATGGTAAATAAAGAAAAAAAAAGACATAATGAGATAATTTGTTGACAAGATTTAAACTTATGTACCATTAAAAAAATAGAGATATAGTGAGTGAATTTTTAAACTCATGTATAAAAAAATGACCTAGCAAAAATATTTTTTCATGTACTATTATATTAATGGAAACTAAGAAAGAAAAAAATAAATTGACAATTTAATATTAATATAAATGGTACTAGGACTTATTGTGAACAATAGTTGTTGGAATAGAAAATTGAATACCTGTTTTTGAAATAGAAAAGCCAACCTCTGATTCTAGTTAACATTAAGAATCTTAAGGCAAATATTAGGACTTGAATCCTCTACTGGTTGAAGAAAACCAACACCATGTGCTAGGCCAAATACACGGCCGTTTTAATGCAACAATTCATTCATTTTATTTTATTTTCCATTTCTTAATCTTGCTCCTGTTTCCCATTTCATTTATATTATTTATTATTATTTTATTAATCTCTCTCATCAGTCATTCCATTAAGATATTTTCAGGGATTTGGAATAAGCTCTTTTCACTTCACTGATTCATTCGACCTTTTTTTTTCTTCATTAACTTTATTTTTATTCCTTTTGAGCTAGCAAGTATTTTCTCATTTCTCTTTTAATAATTATAAGGTAAAAAAATGAGTTAATATAGTTGAAATGAAAAGTTTATTTATAAGGTAAAAAAATCAAATTGAATAGAAATATTAAACATAAATATAAAAATAATTTTTTAAAAAGGAAATATATGGTGAAATGAAAATATCGACAAGTTCTAAAAAAAAAGTTAAATATTAATATATTGATTGATTTTGTTAATATCGACAAGTTCTAAAAAAGTTAAATATTGATATGATTGATGTCGTTAATATATTCTAAAACAATTAAATATTGATATGATTAATGTCGTTAATATCGACAAGTTCTAAAAAAGTTAAATATTAATATATAGATATTTCAATAATATATATGATTTATGTCGTTAATATCGACAAGTTATAAAAAAGTTAAATATTGAGTTGTTAATATCAACAAGTTCTAAAAAAAGTTAAATATTGATATGATTGATGTTGTTGATATCGACAAGTTCTAAAAAAGTTACAATAATCTAAAAGCATACTTTAATATAACATATCAATAATACAAATATCGAAAATTAGAATATATCAAAATTGTAATAAGATCTCCATCGAATTACATTTAGGAAAAAAAACTGTTAAACAACTAATCAATTCATTATATTTGATGTATCTCTATTGAAACTCATGCATTCATAGAAAACCAAGTCCCAAATATTAATATTAGTATTAATAGTACGGACTTATTGTTCTTTTCCTTATTTTCTTATTTTAGTTATTTTCATTAAAAGAAATCGATATTTTTTGCAAAAGATACCTAAACACTATTCACTCTCTTGCAGCCACCCACTCCCGCCGCTATTGTTCATCACCTCCATCAACCTTTCATTTTCGGTGAGAATCACCACCATCGTCTATCTCCATCAACCTCTGCCTCCTTCTCCGAACAACCACTTCTTTTCCGACTGCAAAGACTCAAGAACGCAGTGCCGTCGATCAACACCTGTCTTCTCTCCACCCACCAATAGACTCGCCATGCCACCCGCGACACCAATCACAGTTCACCACCATCTCCAGATTCGCCGGTGAATCTCCAAGCTCCGCCGCTCTACCGCTACTACAGTTCAAAATTTGGCCACCATCATTTGCCCAGCGAGATCTTGAGACATCATCATAAGATTTTGTATTTACTTCATTTAAGGTACTTTTGATTTCGAAAGTCATATGTCATTTTTCTGTTTCTGTTATGTTTATTTGAGTTATTATTAAATATTGTTTAAAGATTTTTAAATGTTTAGATGCTAGTATTCATGCTACTATATATAATTAGGAAATCTAAATTTGTGCATTTTTCTCATGATTGAATTCAACTTTGCATAGAGGTATCAATGTGGAAAATTATTTTTCATATACTTCTGATTATTGAAATGTGTTTTTATGTATAGCACTTTGATTTTACTTCTTTTTAAAGTTGAATAATGGATGGTGGGATGAGTACTTGGATCAATCTTTTAAAATCTAGTAAGGAGTATGCTATATTAGTTGAGATATATTTGGATGATGTTTTTTCTACTCGAGTCGAGGGAAATCAAATTAGTTGCCCATGTAAACATTGTTATAATCGTTTTTTGACATCGTAGAGATGAAGTTTATAACCATTTGATTGTCAATGTTATTGATTCAGAGATTAATGAATGGCACTTCAATGAAAAAGGCTCATCTTCAGTCTCAAATACAAAGAGAAATGTTGATAACCGCAATCTGATAATGAATCCTGACATGGAAGGTTTGTTATATGATACCCATAGTGTAGCACCTAAGAAATTTTTTTTTTTTAAATAATTATATAATATATTGCCCTAATGCATGCAAATAACTATATGATATATATTACCTTAATGTATACATAACTATATGATATAAACTTACAATATATGTTATATAGTAATACATTATATAATATTAAGATAGATAAATCATAAGATAAGATATATATATATATATGAGATAATTGTATATATTATGAGCTCTATGATATTAATGCACATATAACATATGGTACGTTTTATTAATGTGCACATTAGCATAGTTGATCAATTCAAAAGTAAGTCAATTTCCTTCTAGATGGAAAGGTTTGGATAGGTATAGTAGGGTCAACTATTCTAGAAGGCATGAATAATTGATAAGAGAGGGGAAAGTTGGAATAAGTTTCATTTGCATTTTTTTCTTCACTTAGCATCTAAGTTCCCATTTCTCTCTACCATCACCTTCGGCCGCCTACTTCCATCACCGACCAACCATCGTTTCTGGCATGGTAAACAGAACAAGAGGTAGAGCTCTTCGAGCTCGTCGTAAGGACGGGTTCGAAGCTTGAACAAATAAGCTGCTATGTATCTCCTTCTCTAGCTTTCTCGGCTATGTTGGAAGCTGTCCCTGTCCTATCTGAGGCTGCCGTTCGCCGCGGGGTCGTGTCGGAGCTAGTGTGGTGTCTGCATCGGCGCGTCAGGGTGAGAACCGCCGCTGGAAGCGGCGGTTGTGCAGGCTGGAATTTGCTCTGTTCGGCTGTGTTTCTGCGTGCGTGCGTAAGGGTGTAGGTCTGGTTTTGGCGTGTGTGCTGAGTCTTGATCGGGGAAGGTTGAGGGTGGCCGCGCCGGAGTTGCGCCGGCAGGCGAGCAGAGGCGCCGCCGTGAGCAGCGGCGCCAGTGGGTGGTTCGGTGGTGTCTTGGGGATGTATGGCTGTGTTTGTGGGGGGTTTGTGGTGCGCTCCGGTCGGGTTGGTCGCCGGCGACTTCCAGTCGCCGACAGCGGCGAGTTGGCGGCAGCAGTGAGGGCTGGGGATAAGCGACGGACGGCAGGGTGGCTGGGAAATGGAGTTGGGGCTGGGGTTTCATGTTGAAATTAGCTAAGATACAAGGGCTAGTTTGCAATATTAAACTTTACTGAATTTGAAGATAGATCCTTAGCTTTTAGGAAATTATAGATTGCTCCTCTAAGTACATAATGCATGTTTTAAGGCCCTAATTGTTATATAATGATAAATTAAACCTTAAAATTTATTGAAATTTCATAGTTTTTCCTTAATAATTGATAATATGATACATCTCTCCTTTAAATAATGGAATATATAAGAATGATATTTTGATTTAGAATATATTGGAATTATGAATGTTATCATATGATTACTAGAATTTAACATATGAAATTCGAACTCTAATTAAATAGCATAGATAAATTATAACCTTAATTTTATAAATTATACCTTAAGTATCATAATTATGTAGAAAATATAGGAATTTGAGTTGGATACAATTATATGGACTTTCCTTAAGATTTTGGGAATATTATGAATTTAATTTTAATTGTTGAAGTTATGAAAATGACGTCTTTGATTTTCGAAGATATTGAATTTATAGATACTATTGTATAAATAAATAGAATTTGATAAATGAGACAAGTTTTAATTAAATGATAAAGAAAGATTATATCAATTAATTCAGGTTACTTGAATCTAATTACATGATTAATTAGGGTTTAAGTCATAGATTTTCTTCAATTAATTAAGAAAATATAATTTAAGCTCGAGTTTGGAATTAAGTATGATTGTCTTATTTTATTATAATTTTTAACCAAAGATTTATTTGGAATTATAAGTTAAACCTATGTTTCGCGAGATTGCTTTTGAGACTAAAAAAATTATAAACTTATAAATATTATGCTAATTAAATTAATTTTACGATTTAATTATTATTTCTAATTTAAAGATAAATAACCCTAAATTCATATCTCTTTTAATCCGAATTATTAATTTCGAATCAAACTTTATAGATTATAAATGATATATTTAATTACTAAATAGGTTATAATTAATTACAAAATTAGGGTTTACCTTAAAAATATTATTTTATTTATTCGATAATAATTTGATTAGAGTTTAAGTCGAACCCTTATACTTGTAGGCAATACGCCGGAGTTTGAGCAGTAAATAGTTTGGAGATCTAGAAGCTTTTGATCAGCTGCTCTTCAGGTGGGGAAAATTTCTAAGTCGGTATTTATATTACTTTCAAAATATTTAAATTACGAATTTTATTATGCTATATGAAATGTGTTGGGTTTATGTGCTGAATATATGAAATGTTACTATATGATGAAGGTGAATCTTATTCTATGTGAAACGTGACATATTGAAGTGCCTATGAATAAATGTGTTATGACGTATGATGACTGGAAAAATTGTGTTTTGTTCAGTACATGTGCTTCTATGTGTATGTTTGATATGTGAAAATGTGATGAAATTATGTGCACATGTGCATGCGTATGCAAGGCGGCTAGGGCTCGCATATGACGGCTGATCACCGTATTATGACGGTTAATAATCGTAAAAAATGTTTTCACGGTGGCTAAGAACCGCAAAATGCTTTCATGGCGGCTAAGCACCGTAACTATGTGAAAAGTGATGTTTGAACGTGAATGATTGATTGTATGTTTACAAGACGGCTAAAAAACCGCATATGTTGCAAGACGGTTAAAGACCGTAAATGTGGGAATGAAAGTGACATGTTTGAAGATGAATGATGTTTGATTTGTGAAGAATGTTTATATTTAAATTAATTATAAGTCATGTGATGGAATGTAATTATTTGGTGTATGTATGAAATAAAACCCCTATACAGTGTGATCCCACTAAGTGTATTTTATACGCTTACCCCCTTTATATGTTTTCTTTTCTAGATTCGGATGTTGGGAGCCGAATGTGAAGAAAGATGCAGATATTTTGTTGTAACTAAACATGTTATTTTGAAGGGTTGAAAAATTTAAGCCTGACGGCCTGTATATATATTTTGCTGCTGTCTCTGATCACTTAAATATTTTTTTTTATGTAAATTATGTATATTTTGGATGGATATTTTTAACCTTCGATTTTTTTTAGTTTGTTTTAAATTGCTGGATGCCCAAAAATGTTAAAATTTTATATTTTATTTTGTATCGAAAATAGGGCGTGACACATAGAGATCTGGTTAGTAAGTTTCCAGATCATGATGAAAGAGGCTTCCCTAAAGAAATCAAAGAGGGTGCTAGTGCGGAGGCTAAGAAGTTTTTTAAGTTGGTTGAAGATGGCAAACAAGAATTATATCATGTGTGTAAATCATTTTCAAAGTTATCATTTATCATTAGATTGTATCATTACAAGTGTGTCCATGGACTAACTAATAAGGCATTCTCCGATCTTCTTGAGATTATAAGAGAAATGGTTCCGGAAGCCAAGTTGCCTGTATCTTTTAATGAAGCAAAAAAAGTTAGTTAAAGACTTAGGCCTTCATTATTAGAAGATTGATGCATGTCGTAATGATTGTATGCTATTTGGAAGGACTATAAAAGTGCATCATCTTGCCTAGTGTGTAATGCTCCAAGGTGGAAAGAAGTTGAAAAACAAGAAAACAATAATAATCATTCATCTCAACATGGTAGCCAAATTTCAGCCAAAGTTGTTTGGCACTTTCCTTTAAAACCCAGACTTCAGAGGTTGTATATGTGTTTAGAAACAGCTGAATATATGTGGTGGCATGATGAAAGAAAACCTAAAGATGGGAATTTGAGACATCCAGCAGATGGTAAAGCTTGGAAGGAATTTGTTGCTTGTATCCACATTTTGGTCAAGAATCTCGTAATGTTAGATTGGATCTTGCAAGTGATGGATTTAATCCATTTCTAACTATGAGCACCACACACAGTACATGGCCGGTAGTTTTAATTAATTATAATCTACCACCATGGTTGTTTATGAAGACAGAATATCTCATGTTGTCTCTGCTCATCCCAGGACCTTCTTCTCTAGGGAATGATATTGATATTTACTTTCAACCATTGATAGAAGAACTAAAAGATCTATGGGAATTTGGGTTAGAGACCTATGACGTTTCAAAGTGCCAAACATTTCAGATGCGTGTTTCTTTGCAATCAACAACAACTGACTTTCCTGGTTATGCTATGTTATCTGGTTGGAGCACCAAAGGGAAGTATGCATGTCCATATTGTAACTATGAAACAGATCACTTACACTTACATCATAGTAAGAAATCATGTTATATGGGTCATCGTAGATTTTTGGATAAAAATCACCATTGTTTTGTGAAGTCCTAAAGAATGCAAAGCTACCTCAACGTCATGCATCTAATATTGCACGATGTGTCAATGTACGAGAAACAAAAATATCAGGTTATAAAGTCATGATGCACACATTTTAATGCACTATTTACTTCAAGTTGTTGTTCGGAAAACTCTACCTAAACCTGTGGCTCTAGTTTTTATAAGACTGAGTGCGTTCTTTAAAGGCATTTTCAGTAAAGTTATCAACCCACAAGATCTAGATTACTTGCAATGTGAAATTGTTGAAATTATTTGTATTCTTGAAAAGATATTTCCACCTTCATTTTTTGATATCATGATCCACTTACCTATTCATTTAGTAAATGAAGTTAGGTTGAGTAGACCTGTTAGTGGCTAGTGGATGTACTCCATTGAGGGATACCTTGGAAAATTGAAAGCATATGTTTGTAATCGCAGTCGTCCTGAGGGTTCTATAGCAGAAGGATATTTGGCAGAAGAGTGTTTGACATTCTACTCAAGATATTTACATGATGGTGTACATAAACGATTGAAGAATTTTAATGGAATAAGGTATGAGAAAGCTGCAACAGATGAAAAATCTCCTATTTTTTCCTAAGATGGGTTATCCTCTTGGAAAAGCAAGAAGGGAAAGAAAGGGGTGTCATTCTCTTTAGATTCAACCTTAAAGAATCTAGCTCATCGATATGTCTTGTTCAATTGCGAAGATGAGCAAGTTCAGAAATATATTAAGTGAGTGATTTTTCTATTATTTTTTTAATTTCTCTCTCTAAATTCTTAAAGTTTTTTATTTAGTCATGATGTATTATGATAAATCTATTAATGCAGAGAGCATGAAGATGTGATAAAAAAACAAGTTCAAAGACAAAACACAAAAAAAGATGGAGGCAAGCTCAACAACATAGCCAAGAATTCATGGTTTGGTTCAGAAAAAAAATTGAGTCAAACCAAGCTCCTGATCATATTAAGTGGCCATCAGTGGTCTTTCTAATGTTGCAAGAAGATATATGGGGTACTTTATTAATGGTTATCAGTTTTATACTAGAGAACGTGATGCAAAATGCAAAACACAAAATAGTGGAGTCACTAAGGACTATAATCCCATTCTTGATAGAGTGACTTATTACGGGATTATACAAGAGATTCTTGAGTTAGATTATTGGGGTTCTGTCAATGTCATCTTATTCAGATGCGATTGGTTTCACATGGAAAAAGATGCAATGGTCTCATACGTGTTAATTTTAATAAATTGTGTTATGTAGATGATCCTTTTGTTTTGGTATCACAAGTTCAGCAAATCTTTTATGTGGAAGACCCTGTTGAAAAAGGTTGGAATTATGTAATGAAGAAGTTGCCGAAAGAGTTCTTTACTTTTGAGGAGCAAATGGAGGATACATATTTGACTGGGCCTATTGATTCTATTGAGGATAGGATAACGAATATGGTTGATGATGATGATGTTATCAAGTGGTGTAGAGAAGGTGTAGCTGACACTGTTCTAGAGATGCATCATAATGAATATCATAATGAAATACCTATTGAGAGTCATGAAAATAATTCAGATTTGGATGATACAGATTTGGAATGGACAGGTCTTTAGAGTTACATCTGAAAACCTGTCATTACTTGAATCGCATGAGACTTGGATCCATATGTCTTGATTACATGTCATTACTTGAATCGTGAGTTTCCTATAATTTTTATTCTTCAAATATGTTACAAGTCTCAGTTCACCTACGACCTTGAACGATTGTATTTTTTTATTTAACTCTAGTTCCATTATGTTTGCAATCAGTCGTTTTTAAAAAAAGATGAATTCTTTACGTTATTTTGTTATTGTGTTCATGTTTTGAATCTTACAACAGCAAATTCCTTTCAGGATGTTGTGATTTTGGTCTTTCCCGATTCAAAGCAAACATGTTTCTATCATCCAAGTCTGTTGTTGGAACTGTGAGTTTAATACTATAATCTGGTGCCTCAATATTTTGCTTTGTAATGAATAATAAGAATCTTCTTTTTTTTGTTTGTAGGCCAAGTGGATGGCTCCTGAAGTGCTCGGTGATGAACCATCAAATGAAAAATCAGATGTTTACAGTTTTGGTGTGATTTTATGGGAGTTGGCAATGCTGCAGCGGCCCTGGGGTAACTTGAATCCTGCATAGGTCGGTGGATTGGCTATGTTATCTTTCATTTTTTTTTATGATCGACAACAGATCTGCTTGAGCTTGGATCAAAGTCAGAGATAGTGGAACTCTTGAAAATGTTGAGCAAATATCCAATTAATTGGAAATGTTATCCAAACTAATTACAAAAGTCATTCCAAAGATGATTTATTGGTGCATCTAAATTGGTACAAATCATCCCCATTTCATCTATAGAATTGGTTTGTGCTGATGCAGAAATTTCTCTTGTTGTTGTCCCTCTTGTTTCTGAGTTGAATTATAATAGTACATGAGTTTCCATTAATATAATAGTATATGAAAAAATCGATGGTTTAAAATAATAGTACATGGAAAAATATAATAGTACATGAGTTTCCATTAATATAATAGTGCATGGAAAAGCCGATGGTTTAAATTATTTTTAAATAATATTTCTTTTAAAATTATATTTTTTATATTTTATTTGTTAAAAAATTGATGGTTAAAAATTAAAGATTTATTAAATGCCTTCTATATTTCAAATTCATCTAATTATGTCATGTTTTGTAATTATGTTCTAGATTAATTTTATTGTTATACTCATATGGCTATCTATTCTAAAGTTCTATTGGCCCTTTAAATAACATGACCGATTATTATATAAAATGATGTTATTTATTCAATAAGTTACATATTACGTCACAAAAATTTATCCAAAATATTTTCTTATCCAAAAAGTGTTAATAATTTAAAAGTGTTACATGTGAGTGTTACATATTAGTAAAATGTTACATGTAATTGTTACATATTAATAAAGTGTTACATGTTGGTGTTACATATTAATATAGTATTACATATAAGTGTTACAATTTAAAAAAGTGTTACATACGAGTGTTACATATTAATAAAGTGTTACATAAATGTTAAAAAAATAAAAGTGTTACAAAAATATGTTACGTAAAATATGTCATGTAGAAAGTGTTACAAATGTATGTTACATATGACCACTTATGTTGTAGAACAAAAATAAGAAGAACAATCGTCTAATCATTGAATCTCAAACACTCGTGTAGTTCACCAAATCTCCTAAAGCTTTTGTGCTGATAATGTGTTAGTAGAATAATAAAATTGAGAAGCTATTGTTTTATTCATCATAAAACCACTTTATATAGAACATTACATCTAGAGTTATTATAGATACACAAACATAATTAATACCTAAAATGCCTTTCATAAGTTACTTTAATGAAGACACAATTTAATTATGTATTCCATTAATTCCAAAGTAATCTTGTTTTAGAATTTTGTTCAAAGATAAAAAAAATTTATACCCATATTTAAATATATTCAATAGAGATCATTTTCAAATAATTATTTTTAAATATCATTTTTCTGAGAATAGTAAATGAAGAAAAATTTGATAAAATGTGAACATATTTCTTGAAGTTTCACAATTATATTAATGATGGGACTATTAACAACCACATTTCTTATTAATATATCATTTTTAACACTTTTTTAATTCAATATACTCTTAAACTACCTATTATGAACTTAAAAAATCCCCTTCGCCATCCTCTTTCCCATTGAATGTTTCATCACTGTCTTTCTCTTAGAATTCCAACGGTTTCCAAACCCATCCTTCCCAATTTTATTGCAGTGGCCCATTGTCTCAAAATTCTATTAAAAGATCATAACTTTATTGAAAATAAATTGGATTTTGACATGAATATAGTACGTATCAAATCATAAATCAACCAAATACAAGTAATCTAGCCAAATACTAATTGGCCATGAATATTACCAAAAAATTTGAGATCATTAGAATCGTTAAACTGGGCTCGGATCCATGAATCAATGGAAAAGAAATGAAATGGAAGAAAAGAAAAGAGGAAATTATTACATTTTAATAAGATTATTTTCGTTTTAAAAAAATGGGGGGTGTAATAAGTAAGAAGGGAGTGCTTGACCCTTACATGTATTTTGAGACTGTCTTATGAATCTTCTTTTATGAGACGTAGCTCCATATGGATTAGTACCAATTCAACGCGAGTCAATATAAGAATTAATTAGTTTTATAGCTAAAAATATTACATCTTTTAGTCACAACATATATACTTATACATGTATTACTAGTACTTTTATCAACTTGCATATAAATATATACATGTTGCTAAAATATTGAGATGATATTTATTCGTAACTTTATAACACATTAGCAATACATGTATCTGTATTAGTTTTATTTATAAAAGTATTAAATAAATATAATATTTTTAGCTATAAAACTATATTTATATGTTTTGTTTGTCCCAAATGATATAGAACTTTAAAGAGGATAAATGAACCTCTCTAGATTTTTTAAAACTTTTGAACTTAGCTGTACATTGTAACCTACAAGAACTTACATCGTTGTATGTAGTACTACTAGTAGAACTATTGAGCAGTGCATCTTAGAGTGTCTGTGAGAGTTCATGCAGCGTAATATAATTTTATGCTTATGAGGTCCTTTTGAAATATGAATTTTAACAACACTTTTTATGTTGTATGACAGAATATAGGATGTGATAGATTAATATGCATGATGTAGCTAATAGAAACTTAAATAAAACACACAAAGTCTTATAGTGGTTTAAAGGATGGTGTTAGGATTTCGATATTTAGATTTTGATGAGATAAACTACCTTTGTAATAGAAAGTTTGAGTACCCCATTTTTCACATGTTTAAGCAAAAACATATAGACTAGATTTGAGTCTGTAAGTTTAGGTTCAAAAAGATGGAGGATGTTGGGATTTTATTGTTTAGATTTTGATGAGACAAACCAATCATGTAATAGGAAGTTTTGAGTACCCCATTTTCACATTGTTTAAGTGAATAAATAGACTAGAATTGAGTCTTGAGTCAAGGATTGAAATGGAGGTTAAAAGAGGATAAAGCTGCATCTAAGCTTTAAAGGAAGATATCGCTGCAAGAAAGCAGGATACAGTATCGCTGCATAAAGGCAGGATACAGCATTGCTGGAAGAAGAAAGGAACAACAAAGCATAAATAAGGCTGTACTTCAATACAGCAAGACAAGAAAGAACGGCGTGCAGCATCGCTGCATGAAAAGAATACAGGAGTACTGCTAGAACGATGATTACAGCAGCACTGCCAGATGATACTGCAAGCAGGTCTAAAATACAGCAGCACTGAAAGAATGCATCAGCTGCACAAAGACCAAGGATACAGCGCAGACTTACAGGACAGTTAAGTTATACAGCGCCAACTACAAGATAAAGTATCCTACTAATCCCAGGAAGGATAAATGCAGTACAAGGAATGGAGATCCAAGCAGGGACAAAAGAGCCGTTCAAGAAAAAGTCAAAGTAGCAGACACGGAGCCAATAAGAAGATGCCACATAGACTGACGCGCCGCAGAAAGCTGCGAGCCGCAACTGCCGCATTAAATGCTCCGAAAGGAAAAGGAAAAGTCGCATTAAATGCAAACCATACTTTGGCCAGGCTATTTCAAATTCAAAAGAGGAATGTCTCCTTCAACGGACATCTTCTCCTACAAGTATAAATAGAGGTCGAGGAGAACTGAAGTTGGTTACTGTCACTGTTACTAAGAACTAAAATCCATACGCGAAAGTTTCAAGCTTACAAATTTTCAAGCATTCAAGCCAACAGTTTCAGTCACTCAACCTATCGAAGTGAAGCAGAGTTCAAGCTGAAAGTTTCCCTACGGAATCAGAAGCTCACTTCGAAGCACAAGTTGAAGAAAACCTTTTATCCTTTTAACCTTGTTGCTGTGTGCTTAGGTTGTTTTAGTGGTGTCAAGCAGTTGATAGGAGAGATCCTTGCTGTTTGTTTTAGTTGTCTAGAGTTAGGCAGCTTCCCTGTGTGGGAGTATAGAACCCTGTGTGGTTTAGCCTTTGAAGTTTGCAGTTGCTGTGTGTACGCTGGACTTCAGTAGGTGGTTAACTTTGTAAAGTTGATAGATTGTTAGGAGAGTCCTGTAAATCAATCTTGCTTAACAAAGTTCCTGCTCGAGGAGTAGTAGAGTGGACGTAGAAGGATTACACCACCTTCGAACCACTATAAGCCATAAGTGTTTTTATCGCTTTATTTATCTATGCTTATTTTCTGCATATATCTATCTTTTCTCATCATAAAACGTTTGAAAGAAGCATTCTTGTGTAAACAGCCTTGTGTTTAAAAGTATATTTCCACTGCGTACAAAACTCCAGGTTACAGCGTGCAGCACTGCATTCTAACGCTGCAAGCAGTAACCATCTATCGCTGCATGCTCAAGTAACTTGCAGTACAGAACGGTTGTTTTAAAGATTCTGAAAAATTGACCAAGGTTCATTCACCCCCCCCTCTGAACCTCGGACACCACTTGGGACCAACAAGTGGTATCAGAGCAAGTTGGGTTAAAAAGCCAACTTATCTGGTCACCTACCCAAATCCACCTTTGTCTCGCTGTTTTCTTTGCATAAAAATCATTTTTAAAAGCATATCATGGATTCCTCCAATCACAAGCTACCTATGTTTTCCATAGAGGAATATGACGACTGGAAAATTAGAATGCAGGCACACCTTTCTGCCATGAATGATGAGATGTGGACCGTCATAACTGAAGGACCGATAATCCCCATGAAGGTAAATCCAATGTATGGAAGAGACCATGCAGAAGGAGAGCAGCCACCACCAAACTTCCTGACCCAAACCACGACAAGAGTGGGGAAACGAAGACAGGAAGAGAGCCAACCTGGATAACGTGGCAAAGAACGCTCTATTTATTACTTTGGATAAAAGCACCTTTAGCAAAGTCAAGACTTGCTCAACATCCAAAGAAATATGGGAAAAGCTGGAGCAAATTTGTGAAGGAACTGAGCTCACTAAGGACAACAAAATCTCCAACGCTACCCAATTATTCGAGCTCTTCGAAATGAAGAATGAAGAGACTCTTGAGCAACTAGATATGAGATTCACATCCATAGTGAATGAACTAGAAGCTCTGGGCAAACACTACACACAGAAAGAAAAGAACATGAAGGTTTTAAGAGTCCTACAGGGGAGTGGGATAGCAAGACCACTGCCATGAGAGTGTCTATGGACCTGAAGTCCATGAGCACATTTGACTTATTCTCCGACTTGAAAGTATTCGAGTATGACATCAATAGAAGGAGAAAAGAGTCAGAGGAGTCAGTCTCCAAAGTTACAGCGCTAACCGCCAGAGGAACAAAGGACTACAGCAACCGCAGTTGCAGTAAGCAGAGTGAGGATACAGCAGAAGTTGCTGAAGAGGATATGGCGCTCCTCCTAAAGAAATTCAGGAGATTCATCAAGAGCAACAACAATAGCAGCAACATCAACCTCAACAAAAAGGAATGACTTCAGAAGAAGTCACTCAACCCCCTCAGGTATCTTCTTCTCATCAGTCAAATACAGGGAATGTTGACTTGTGCTATAATTGCAGGAAGCCTGGACACTACGCAAGGAATTATCCTTATCCAACAGTGCACAAGTATCCTGAAGGAGAAGAGAACAGAGGAGAGATAAAAGACGAGAGGAAAGGCACAACCTTCGAGCTCTCATAGGGGAGATGGAGAAGCCAAGGATGCAGTAGTTCCAAAGGAAGTACTGAAAGCTGCAGAATCCTCTGACAGCGATGCTGAAACCTCATCCTCTGACGAAGAAGCACTCATATGCCTGATGGCTAAAGATGGCGAGGACAACGAAGAGATGAGGTAATCTACCAACCGTTGTCCATACAAGTTGATGAGGAGCTGAACATGATCCACTCCTTGAAAAGGATCATGAGTGATTTCAAGCAGATCAACTCAATTCATGAGGAGCTTAAGGTTGAGAATGAAAACCTTAGAATCGATAATGAGATCCTCAAGAGCAAAAACATCGACATGCTAAAATGCTCGCTGCACGAGAATCTGATAACTCAAAGTGTAGTAAGCTGCAACAAGAGGTCTCTAGATTGAATCTGCTGATCATAGAGCTAAGATCTGAGAAGGAAATCTTGCAGTCCAAGATGAGTACGTTCACCAAATCTTCAAAGGACACAAGAGATTGCATAAATCGTGTCAGAGATCCTTTTGCGATTTCAGGCATAGGTTACAGCAATCAAGGCTCTCAGAATACAGCAAGCACATCCAAAGCTGTGAATTTTGTTCAAGCCAAAACTCCAATGGAGAAAGAGTTACTGTGACTCTGAAAAGATAGTGAACAAAACAGCAATGACGGATAAAGGAAAGAAACCCCAATGCTTAACTGCGGGAATAAGTCTGCATCTAAGACTTGGCTGCAGCAGAAGTAATGCTGCATGCAGCAAAAGATGCAGCAACCAACAAAGTTGCAGCATAGAAGAAACTTTCCCACCGATACTAAGACCTACATGTCTAAACCTCAAGGAGGATATACTCCAGGGAAGTATGGTGGAAGACCACACTACAAGGGTGTTGGTAACACACATGTTTGTCGAGCACACCTTTCATAAGCAGTTTTCCAAGATAACTGCATACAGCTCGAGAACCAACAAATCTTACAGTAGATCAGTTACTGTTAAGAAAGTTTGGGTTCCCAAAGTAACTAACCCCAAAGGACCCGTATGGATATGGGTACCTAAATCTGTTTGAATTTGTTACAGGTTACAGTGCCAGGATATAGCAGTGATGTATGGTATATCGACAGCGGCTGCTCAAGGCACATGACAGGTTAATAAAGAAACGTTGAAAGACTTCCAAGAATGTAAAGGACCTAAGGTCATATTTGGTGATGATTCCAAGGAAGCACAAAAGGAAGCGGGATGCCTAGTCAAGGGGAACATAAAGATCAAGGTATCTCGTAAAAGGGCTTAGATACAATCTCCTAAGCATCAGTCAATTCTGTGA